>BOSO01012868.1:0-19304 GCA_018403395.1 Gorsachius goisagi
TCCCGATTCTCTCCCCCATCCCACTGAGGGAGGGGAGAGTGAGCGGAGCGGCTGTGTGGAGCTTAGTTGCCAGCTGGGTTAAACCACGACAATAATTTAGATGTTAAATACTTTATTCTGATTCTACTGAAACACTTTGATAATGTTAAAACAGTATAAAATAGAAATATATTTAGTACACATACTGATAAATGCAACATTCTATGTAGCATAGTATTAATATTTTAATATGAGTCAAAATCAGGTGAATGAAAACAAGGCAACCTGAATGAAATTGTCAAGTCAGAAGAAAGCAAAGCTATTTATGACTGTTCCCTATTGAACATGTGACAGAAATTGGCATATTTCTGTGAAATTTTTAGGGGGGAAATCACATTTTTAGGGGATATGGGTGTATAGATGTTTTTTCAACTAGCTGTGTTTCCAGCAGGCATTTTTAAGTAACACTCTGCTCACTGTCTGATGACAGTTGGGAGTTTAGTTTATACCATGCAAACAAATGAATACTGAAAGTAATTGTGAGTAATTATTATATATTATTTATTCTTACTTGTATGCCTGGTGGTCCTGCAGCTCCACAGGCCCAGCAGGAGTGGTGCCATCCCAGGAGAGCAGCTGGAAGATTTTGATCTTCGACAACCTTCCTACTCCTTCCAATAAAATAAACGTAGAACAGAGGTCTCCCTCCTTTCTGCATTCTGCAATGAAACAATGGTGCACCCTGCCCGTTTTAAAAGTCTCAAACCAAATTACCATTAAGAGGCATGTGAAAGAAGAAGAAAAATGAACACATCGTGCACTTTGCAGCTACACGTTTGCTGTCTTGAGAGGGCTGGAGGGGCTGCATCTGTGAGAGCAAGGTGATCTGAGTGGTACCAAACCCACCATAAAGACAGATGGAGAATATAGATGACACATGGTCTTATATATATGTATATGCATATATAGGACATCAATATTATGCTCCGTGAAGCAGACTGATGGTGGTTGGGACAATATTTTCAGCAGGCCAGGCACTCCATAATTATTTCTTGTACCTGCCTCTCATCCTGGGCACCATCTCTGGTCAGGTGGACCCCCAATGAGGAAGGAGTGTGCGTGCATGGGGAGTTTGGAGCTCTGAGCAGTGCTTCCCAGGACACCGGTACCACCGCTCAGCCTGCTTTTCATTGCAATATTTTCTGGGAAGGGAGCAATCCTCACTGTGCCCAGTGGTGCGTTGCATGGTACTGCAGGACCATGGTCTTGGCTGAGCCAGGGAGTCACTGCATAAGACTGGATGGTGTGGGTGAACATCATGTACCTGAGATTGGCTAAATGGGCACTGGATCCCGCCTGGTAGTGGCTCATCTGCAGCCCAACTCTCAAACAGCTTGCCGAGTTGCTGCTCTTATTGCATGGTAGCCAAAATAGAGCTGCATGGCTGGCTGTAGCTTCACCCCGAGTGGCACGGCCAGGCAAGGCGAGAGTGCCTGTGAGCAGACCAGCAAGCAGGGCGAAAGCAGAAATGAAGGGTGGGGTGGCAAAAGGAGCGCCCAATCCTGTGGCCGTACGCTGCACTGCTGGCGTAATTGTGCCCACTGAGAGCAGGGTGGCTGCTCAGTACAGAGGCATTTTAGCCAAGTGCTAATTACTGGCTGGTTGGCTCTCGGCATCTCTTCTTCAGCTCAGCAGAAGGGACAGGGCTCGTCTGGCTGAGCTGGGGGTCTCCAGGGCGCTGCTGCTCCAGGGAGCAGTGAAACCCTACAGACGTGTAGACCAAAGTGTACAGTGGAGGAGTGTATGCTACCCTGGCTGGGAGGGAGCAAGCTGGCACGTCGTGTCCCCTTCCCGCTGTCCCCTTCCTCCTCCCTTTACAAGCCCAGGCTCTTTACCAATACTTCACACAAAAGGAGCAGAGTCCTTCTCCCTAGTCCTAGCAATATCTAGGGCATTAGAAAGAGGTGTCAAGCACAGTCACTCTCCTGAGCCACCACTTCTTCTTGCCCATGCATCTCTCTATCTGAAAAATAACTCTGCCTGTCAGCACGGCTAGCAAGCCTGAGGAAGCGAGCTTTGCCTCGCTTCCCATGACCCTTAGGCAGCTCCTGCCTGCCTCCTCTCCAGGTCTACCAGCAGCTAAGGAGGAAGGGCATGGGGGGGCAGGGAGGGGGGCAAGAAGGAGTGGGGACAGAGCAAGGAAGTCATGGGAAGAAATGGGGGTGGATGTTTCTGAGCACTAATGATCTGACCCAGCTCCTGCAGGAGTCTCCTTGTGGTATGCTGAACTAGTTTACAGGTATTTCTGACAGTTAGAAGGGGAAACAAAGGGTACATAGTGACATAAGTCAAGTGTAGGGCTTTCAACTCTTACAGTTCTTTACAAAGAGCGAGGAGAATATGCTTTTTCCTTAGGACAGAATGTGTAAAATCTCTGGGAGCGGTTCTGTTTCAGTCTGAATACAGTGTAGTAAATGCAGGCTGTCTCAGCTCAGCCGCCTGTTTGAGTGTCTCCTGCTCTAAAACAGTTCTTGCCATTTTTCAGGTCAGACTTAGCAGGTTAAGGAGGGGCTGCCTGTTTCTAGAGTGGATCAGCTCTTCCTTTTTGGGTACGGCAAGGAGACGAAGGTAGGGCAAGTCCCACGTTACGCAGCTGTCTCTGCACATGGTCCTGTCCCTCTGAGCACACAGACACCTGGACAAAGAGTCTGTAGCTTTTCCTTGGCGTTGCAAACCTTGCCTTTTCGGCTTTGCTGTGCCAGGATCAGCAGGCTGGTGCAGAATACGGAGGCTGCCTGGGAGCCTTCAGCACTCCAGGACTCGCACCACATGAGAAACCTTAGGCAGCGCTGGTAATCCCAGGGACCTATAGGTTAGCAATTATAACCCCAGGGCAGACTGCTCCTCAAACCCTGCCCTGCATTGCCCAGATTACAGTTCTTGCCATGCTTTGTTGCTCTTTTGATCCTTTTGTTCAGCCAAATAAGTCTAGTAAGACTCCTGGTTCAGAAGCCAGAAACGTTGGTGTTAATTCCTACACCATCACTTGGAATCACTGCTCAAAGTTTCTCCAGCCTTCATCCCATCCCCTAAAAGCCAAAAAGGCTGTCCACAGTATATTGATTGCAACAAAATGGAGGAGAAAAATATTTGAAATTAATGAATCCTGTTAGACTGTCACAGATGATTCACCCTGGTTTAATTCCATTTACTTCGGTGGACTAACATCGGTGATCACTTGGCCCATACCTTTTGGATCTGTGAAGTAAATAGCTATTAAATTCCGTACATGAAGTCAGAGCTGTTAGTGTGCCAAATAAAATTAATGCAACTCTTGTCTGATTTGACATTTTTTCCTGTGTTGGTCTAGAAGAGACTTTTGCCACACTGAAGAGCAATTCAAGATGATGTGATTTCTTACACTGATTAAGTTTTCGACATGACTTCTTGAGAGATTACTCTTTTGGAGATACGAACTGTTTTATGTAAGTGTGCCGTGATTTCCAAGAGCAGCCATGTGGAAAAGAAAAGGCAAATTCCTCTCTGTTAGGGACAGCAATTAGGGTTGTGAGTTCCTGAACCAGCAGCCACTAGCTTTTAGTTACCTTAGAGGATGACTGAAATCAGAATATGAGGAGAGGTTGCTGTGCAAGAGGTGATTTTAAAAGTAGTCAAGGCATGAGTCAAATAACAAGTGAAGTGGAAACAGAGCTGTCTTGAGGAAAAGAAAGCCTTGAACTTCAGACTTTCCCTAGCATTTTATTTTATGCACTCCAATTCATGGAGGCCCAAGAGACTGCATAATTTCTCCAGGGTCCCTGCTCGTGTAGCAGAGCTTCTGTAAGTGGCAACAGCTTCTTGTTCTGGACACAGACAGGGTCTGACCCCAGGCACTGGAGTAGAGGGAGGCAGATTTTTCTCTGCTGCCATTCATAATAGTGTCCATGTGATTAGTGCTCCAAGGTATCAAAAACTTTGTCTACGACATCAGTTAAACAAGGAAGCTAGCTTGGTTTCCAGCATAGACACATATATATATGTATTGGCCTGAAGATGCCCCCTCTGGCAGCGTGACAGGGCACTCCAAACAGGAAGCAGAAATACCCAGGCTTGCTGGATCCTTTAGCCTGTACCCAACATCTCTTTTGGGTGGAGTGGGTGGCCTAAGCGCTGGCAGAGCTGAGCACACACCAGCCCAGTCCACCTGTCCTGAGTGAAGCTCTGCTGAAGCCTGAGGAGAAGCTCCCAGCCACTTGGGCTCCTACACTGCTGCAGTGCGAGTGTCTCAATGCTTAGGGACAACACAATGCACCAAGTTGTCTTGGTTGTTCTCACCAGAGAGAGGGGAATTTGCCAGCGAGGCACAATAGGTTTTCCTCTTCCAAGATTTTCTGTCTCTGGTGCCTGGGGGACGCCACCAGAAGACTACAAGGGCCATTCATCATTTCTGTGCAAGACCTCTAGTGAAGTAGTGGGACAAGTCAGATACCTTCCAAACCTTGGGGAAGCCTGTGGTAATTCTGCATCATTTCTGGCTAACAGCATGGGGTTTGCTTTTGTTTGGAAGAAGCTGCCTCTTTCTGCTCTGACCCTGTTTATATAAAGGGACAGGATAAACCAGTTTCCAAAGATGCTATTACTACCTGGATTTCTTCAGTGCTGGCTTCATTCCCCCGTTTAAGCCTGCTTTTAATATGCTTTTTAAGTCTGCTAATGAGTACATTCATCATGATTCCCAAATGATTTTTTTTTGTAATTCACTGGCTTAACCGTTCTGGAAATTGCCATGCTACACTAAACAACTCTTTTAAAGCAAAGATAGCTGGGAAAAAAGACATTTATTTCCATAAGCCTGTCAATTTTTCTTCAGGCTTTCCAGATTTACTCTTTTTTCTTAGACTTCAAAGTAACCAAGAGAAACTAACAGAATCCAAATCAATTAGTCAGTTAAAAATCATAAAGGAGGCAAAATCAGATTTATAACTAAATAGGGAGAAACTGTGTTGTCTCCATCCTCATCCTAGGCTAGTAAGTAACGTTTTTTACTAGAGTAATCAGGAGAAAACCGGGTTAATTTAGCCATCTAGACATTCATGGGGTCAACAGAGAAGTATAAAAATCACTGGGACTGAAACAATTAACTATTCAGATAGTATAAAGCCAACATATGTGCACCATAATCCCTAGGTGCAATAAAGAGTAATAATGCTTGGTTCACATGAATTTCAACATGAAATATTCTATTGCCTCTTAAGGCAATAATGGCTGTAAATTCGTATGTAATTCATTAACAGAGCCAATATATTACATGTAAAGAACCTTGCTGTGGAAAATTTTTAATCAAAATAATTCTTTTCATTCATTCATTTCATCCTTTCACAATCTAAAAAAAAAAATAAACTGAAAGAAAACCTGGGACTCTAGTCTTCCAGTTTTGCATTTATTGTTAGCGGTACCGTGTGCTCAGTGCAGGCAGCAGTGCAATAACCAAAATGAAGCTGTTTATCCTACCAGCTGCTGACGTTCAGCCCTGGCTCCCCTTGTCTTCCAAGGCTGCACCTGGGCCCCTCTGACACACAGTCTCTGGTGCAGTTGTGTGCTGGATAGCTGCATCATTTCTTCTCTCATCTTTCCGTCTCCTCTTGTCTCCACTGAAATGCCATCATTTTCACAATTGCAGCATCTTTGATTATTTTCTGTCCTCATGAGGAATGACACTAAATGCTGTTATTCCTCATCGATAATGTCTACTTCATCCAAATGTGATAAGCGAGGTTGTATGGTCCACATCTTGGTCATTTCTTACCCCTCACACTGCTGCTTCTCTGGAGCTTCCTCTCACCCTGTTCTTTCTGAAGATGGGCTGAGGAAAAAGAAAGTCTGTATCATTTACCTTCATATGAATGTATTCATCCTTGTTTCCTTTTCCACACTTTTGTCTCTATTTTTACATTCGATTAAAACACCTCGGTTCTGAAGTTCTGCATCTCATTATGTTTCAATCAGCAACTATTATTCATGAAAGAGAAATTGGTTTTTTTCTGGATAATTCCAGAAAAGATCAGTTCAATATTCAGCCGCCATGAAAAAATAAACCAGAAGGCTAAAAACTAGTAAGAAAGAAGTAGAAGACAGAATAGAAAACATCAGTAGGTCATTGCCAAAGTCTGCAATCTGCTCACACCCTGAAAATTTCATACAGTTTTAATTAATCAATCTTTAAAAGGATATGGTAAAACTAGAAAAGTTTATAAAAATAAAATATAAATTATATAGATACAAAATCATGAACACCACAGAGAAAATGAATGGGGAATAATTATTGACTGTTGATGACAATGCAAGAACTGAGGGACATCAAATGAAATGATCAGGTGGCAGGTTAAAAACAAATTAAGTACTTCACAAGCTGTTCTTAAATTGTGGAATTCATTGCCACAGCATGCTGCAAAGGGTGTTGAGGAAGCCAAAGTGCAAGTCTGCTCAAAAAGCAATTAGAAAAATGATTGGAAATAAAGCCTACCAAGGCCATTAGTCAGAGAGGTGTACTTACATCCATCTCTGAAAGTTCCTAAGCAGAAGACAGCTCAATGCTGAGGGCTAACAGTGGTAGCATGGTGGCACTTTCTCGTTAGACTTTTCCTCTAAGCTTCTGCTGCTAGCCCTTGACAGAGAGGGACAAGAGAGACCTTCACTCTGCCCCAGCATTATCATTCTTATTTTCTGTCATGGTTTAATCCCGCTGGCACCTAAGCACCACGCAGCCACTCGCTCACTCCCCCTACAGTGAGATGGGGGAGAGAATCAGAAGGGTAAAAGTGAGAAAACTCCATAGGTTGAGATAAATAGTTTAATGGGTAAAGCAAAAGCCACACATGCAAGCAAAGCAAAACAAGGAATTCATTCACTGCTTCTGATGGGCAGGCAGGTGTTCAGCCATCTCCAGGAAAGCAGGGCTCCAGCACGTGTAATGGTGACTTGGGAAGACAAACACCATCACTTCAAACATCCCCCCCCTTCCCTCTTCTTCCCCCAGCTTTATATGCTGAGCATGATGTCATATGGTCTGGAATAGCCCTTTGGTCAGCTTGGGTCAGCCGTCCCGGCTGTGCCCTCTCCCAACTTCTTGTGCACCTGGCAGAGCTGAGAGCTGAGAAGTCCTTGCCTAGTCTAAGTACTACCCAGCAACAGCCAAAACATCAGGGTGTTATCAACATTCTTCTAGTACTAAATCCAAAATACAGCACTATGCCAGCTACTAGGAAGAAAATCAACTCTATCCCAGCTGAAACCAGGATATTTTCTTTCCTCCCCTCCTACTGAGACCCTTTGTCTTTTGGTCTTCCCCTCCAGCAGGCCACTTTTCCTACTGTAAATCTCCCAATATCCTCCACCTCTTTCGCTGGAATTCCTGGGTATTGAGTCATCCTGAAAACACATCATGATTTGCTTTATACCTTTAGTGTATATGTCATAACCTGAACTGAAACATCAACTGATTTGGGAAGGTGTCAGCCTTTTTTAACATTTTCAGATTGCTGAGAATGCCTTCAGGGACAAAGAAATGTCACTGAATCTTCCAGCTTCATAATATCATGCCCACATCTCTCAGACTTTCTTGTGGCAGCAGAGATCAATAAGAAAACAGAAACAGGAGAAAGAAAGAGACAGATGGGTGCACTCTGCATTCTGCATTGATGAAGGGAATGCATTTTGCTTCTGAGTTAATGGAGAAAAAGTTGAGACAGTGCTGGAGACATCTGAAATCCTCCCCAGCAGAGCCCATGCTCATGCTGGAGAGGAACACTTCCGATGGAGGGCCCACAAACATAGCCCATCTCCCATCTTGTGACAGAACACACATGTGACATCCGGGCACCGCATCTGGCCCTCTCCATCAAGCAGCCTGACACATACCCATCATCCAGTGACAGCACTGATCTCTTAATTAGTGTGACGGGCATACATCCAGTCACTTGGAGCCAGCTGTCACTGCTGGAACAACTCGTCCAGCTAGGAGCTGGCTCCCTGCTGTGTCTGAAGAGCCTTTCTGAAAGAACGTGGCAGAGCCCTTGTGAAGGAAAAAGTGGAGAGATAAGGTGGATCTTGGCAGTGGCTCACCCGGGATCCGGGCTGCAAGCCTGGTGAGCCTACATTTCTGTGCTGCTCCCCATGCCATGCACGAGGTGGAGGAGGGGAAAAACTGCCAACACAAGCACTGACAAATAAGGAGCTTCCTCAACACGATCAGCATCCATCATGTGGCCAGATGAGGCTAATAGAGCTGGATATTATTGAATCAGGCAGTTACATCCCCGGATTATCTGGCCTAACCTATTGATTGATCTCACTTAGTACCTGCTGCAAAACACATATCCTCATCAAGGAGCAACCATGCATTGACATGGCAAATGATAAATATAGGATGTTTACATGATGAAGGAGTAGCCAGACTTTCCTCAAAACATGAGTACATTTTCCACAATTATATACATTCAGATATATGGCCTTATTCCTGAAGAAGTGCAGGTATACGGTCAGCTATTTTATCAGTAGCCTTTACTTATTATTTTCTCTCAGTGGAATCAATGTCTCTTTACTTAAACCACCAGACAAAAAGTGCCCAGTACCGAACAAATCTGTTTAACATTCTTTGCAAGATAAATTTTGCAGAATATATATTTGAAAAGACATTTCCAAGACAGCTAAACGCTCAGGTTTTTCTTTTAGCTTTCAGCCTGCTTTTGTGTATTTCAAGATCAAGGAGATTTATGGGATTTGAGGCTCGCTGAACTAGCAGAAAGGGGACAGCGTTACAGCCAACAGCTGATGATTTGACCTCTGCACATCTTTGTTGAGTGTCTGCTTGGGTAAAGGGGTTGAAATGAAACAAAGCTGACTTAAAAGTATAAATCGAGCTACATTCATCATGCAGTACATTTAAGGCTGTGAAATGACTGAACATTCAGAAATAACCCTAGTGAGTGTCCTTGGAAAATAATTGTATCAAATTATTAATCCATGCTAAATGAATTGGTTTGCAGCAAATGTCTATTTTACTAAGTTCAAGGCTCCAGAGAAATGCAATTTACATACCAGTCTTTAAGTACTGCTACGGCTAATTGCCTTTGGGAGGGGGGTATAATTCTGGCAGTATGTTCCTGAGGTACCACCTTGCTAGTAGGTGTTGATGCTGTTGAAGGTGTCCGGGATGCAAAAGCAGCTGAGAAGTTTTCCTGGAGAAGACTGAGGTCAGGGAAGACACCTAGTAGCAATAATCACAAACTAGATTTTGCCTTCTCTCTGGCAGGCAATGACATAGGTTATGTAGGAAAACACAGGAAAACAGACCCCCAGGAAGGGCAGGTGCAAATTTACCCAGGGATGGAGAAAGGAGAGAAGCTACAGGGACTATAGGAAGATCACTAGGTTAACAGTGTACCCATGACATTTCTTGGTGGCCTGCTGGGTATTCAGTCCACACCTGTGAGAAGTGTGCACTATTACACAATACAACTTGTGGAGGAAGGCTGTGTCTACAGAACAGCATGATTTCCCCTCTTTAATGGGTAAGAAATCATAGTCAGAAGAGAATGTTCCCTTTGTAATTGGAGCAATCCACTAATAAGGGTGACCAGGGTGAAAATCAAGCCATGCAACCTTTTTTTAAGAGTAATGACTATAAATCCAGAAAAACACAAGATATTTTTATGTCAGTTAAGTCAGTTAAACGTAATGTACTGATTCCCCATTGCTCCCCAAATAGATACCAGGCAGTGATATTAATTTGTAATTTCTTTTCTATATTTTGAGCATGGAGGGGTAGAGAATTTGGAAAAAAAAACCAAAACAGTGAGCCACTGTGGGAAAAGACTCCTAAAATAAAAAAATCAGCCAGGTGAACCTTACAAGGAAGGCAAAGTCAACAAACCTACACTCATTTAAATCAGTGACAAAAACTCCTGCCTGTCCTGATGAGATGGGTGGGCCAAATGAGATCAGGGAGACTGATTCAAAACCTGCCTGGATGATGTCCTGTGCAACCTGCTTTAGCAGGGAGGTTGGACTAGATGATCTCCAGAGGTCCCTTCCAACCCCTGCCATTCTGTGATTCTGTGATTCAGGGCTGTGTGTAAGGGAAATGCAGGGAAGCAGTGAGTCCTCAGCCTACAGACTGCGAAGGAGGCTCTCGTCTGTGACAGCAGGCTTCCCAGAGGAACAAGCAATGGCTGTGCACAGTGGGGAAGGTGCAGATGTTGTGTAGATCAGGAGAGTAACACCATGTTTCCATATGTTATTTGTGTCATCTCCTCCAGGGTCTAATCTTACACATCAAGAGCTTTGAAAAGGCAGGTGACCCAAGTGAGGAAAAGTAAGTGGGCACAAAAGCAAACAAATGAATGGTTTGACAGCAAGCAGCTAGAATATTTTGCATAATATCTATTTTAAGCTTTAATAACTAAACCGGCATTCAGTTCTTCTCTTCTTTCTCATTCTTTTTTACTAGCCTCTGTGTTACAGAGCAACTTTGAAGGACTAATAGTTAAGTATCTCACAAATATCAATGTCACTCCAGAATTTAGTGAAGACCCAGTGCCTTTACCCACTGCAGTTTCTCATTTACTTCATGAAATTAAGCAGGCTAGGACATACACATGAAGCACTGTCAGATTTACAGCAGTAGCTGAATTTCCATGAACATTCTGCTGCTTTCAGCATACACAGCGTTGCCAAAAAAAACAACCTCAGCAAAGCAGTGCTTACCTAGCAGGACTTTTTCTTTTTTTAAAAGAACCTGAAAAAAACATGTGTTTTCTTTGTCCCTTTTTGGAGAAAGCAGACAACAGAGATGGCTGATACCCTGATGTCAGAGAAGGTACCTGTTCAAATCCAGGCCAATGTGCTGGTGCCTGATCTTTGTAGAGTTCTAGTAGCTGGCTGATGCTCTGACCGAAACACAGAGGCGATACTCCAGACAAACTACAGCTGGAGTCTCTGACAAGTGACAGAATGAGTACAAAGACTGAAGTGATCCCTACAAGCAGTCTCTGCTGACTTAAGAAGAGTAATCCCCAAGCAAAGCCACTAGAAAATGTTTCAAGGTTTTGTGGACCAGACTGCTCTGCCATGAAGTCCCAGTGAGGAGCAAGTAGCTCCATACCATGGTAGCTCCATACCCTGGTACAACGTGCCGCAGTAAGCTGAGGTACAACAAGAAACTGTGGCTTTAGAACTCATACATTGGATTTAATCTGTAGGTTGGTACTGCCAGGAAGAAGACAATGCAGCCAGCAGCTCCCTGCGATGGTGATTCATTCAGCGAGCCACCGTGTAGCAACGGTACGGCATAGATGGAAGAGCGATATTCTGGCTTGCCAGTAAGCTGCAGCTAGTCACCAGTATTGCTTTAATGCCCCTCAGACCACATCATCTCCCTGCAAAAAAGGATCGGGGCAGGATTCCATCTCATAAGAATGTTTTCACGTGTTTTCTTAAGATAGCGTGAACAGGCTTTTTAGAGAAAATTTTAAGCTTCCCTTGAAATGTAATCAACCCAACACACACTAAGGTCACCAAACTGTAAAAAACCAAGGGGGTTTGTTATGGCATTCCCATCTGAATGAAAGTAAAAGGCATTAACCAAATTATCGGTGCTACACAAAGGGAAAAAAAAAAAAGTAAGAAAATAAATCTGACATAAAAGCTGATTTGTATTATTTTCTCATTTTTTTAAAAAATTATTTTCAGCATCACATAGAAGGAACTTCTAAAAAATGCCTTCCAGTTAATAGTTTTCTCCATCTCACAGTACCAAGAAGTCTGATTTTTATCTTGACAATGCTCTTTGGAAATGTTCCTCTTTCAAATCCTGACTGCGTATTTGGAGAAAAATTGGCAAGAAAATGAACCATTTCTGACAGAGGATCAGAAACATTTTTTTTTACAGAAGTCTTTTAAATATCCTATTTCTAACAACATTACAAACTATTTAGAGACTACAGCTTCTGGAATTGGTAGCTTCCAGTGGTGCATCTCAGAATAGAAATTCGGAGTGTGCCGAGCCAGCAGTCTTTGACGTGCCCTGAAAGGACCATTTGATGGGCCAAATCCTGAGAGCTGGGAAGTGTTTGTACGTTTCATTCACTGCTGCAGATGTTCAATTATCCTCAAGAGCAAAGCTCACTTATTTTGTGGTGGTTGAACTTTCAGCCTTTGCTTGGAAAAAGAAATTATCTCCTATGGGGTAACAGATGTCAAACAGAAGGTATTTTTGAGATTAACAATAATTTTTGTTAATGAAAATAGTCTCTCTCTTTTTCTTCTTCCCTTCTGTCCCCTCACACATTTTCTATATTGCTCCCTTTTATGACCAGATTTTGACTTCTGAAAGACTTCTTTTGTGGGAGCTAATTGGGAACTGGTCTCTCTGGTGGCTATATTGATTGAATAGAGTGGGTAAACTCTCTGAATGTAATGGTGACTAACAGCAATCTGCTATACTCTATGACTAGCATTATTCCATTTTTGTCGGACGATGTGATTCCATTTCAGATCCTTAAGCAATTCAAATCACCCTACATACATAGAAAATATTTTGCCTTTTCAGCCTCTTTTTTTGTTCTCTGGACAGAAGTTGAATCTCCTACAAAACATGATCGAGGGGGCTGCTTTTGACCAAAACATAAATGATTCTGTTTGGTGTCTGATGAAATGCAACTTTGCTAACCTGTATTGCTTTGCAAGGACTACCCATTTCAATAGGATTATAATTGGCCACTAAGTTACTAGCACAAAAAAAGATGTAATCTCTTATGAGAAGGTTTAGCATAGATTGTTGACAGATTGGAGCCCATTTAGATAACGCTAATCAATGCATCCTGGAAACAGCCAGGTGGGATACTGTATTTCCTGATGGCTTCAAAGGGCATTCTAGAAAAAGATGCTCAAAAACCAGAAAGCATTTCAGCAGAGAAAAGGAAAGTGGCAAGGGCAAACAACGTGAGTAACTGGTTTTGGGCACTGTGGCTTTTCTCCCCACTTAAGGGCTATGTCTTCTGTCTCCAAGAAGAGGTATTCATAATATTAGTGTACCTTTGGGGCTGCTTTTCAATAGCATCTTACACTTATTTTATTATGTTATTATTCTAAAGTTTAATGGCTTATTAATAACATTGATAAGGTAATTATTAACCAATCATTAATTATCAAATATTTATTATCAATGCTTAATGTTTGCAATGTTTGATGATATTATCACTCTGCTTCTATGTTGGAAAGGTAAATTTACAAGCTGACAGACAAAAAGAACAAGCAAATTCTGCAGCTGGAGAACCCTCCAGTTTGAGCTGTGACAGGAAGAATAGATGCTGGTGTAGCCTGGAGAGCAAATAGCCAGAACAAGGCTGCACCACGCACTCAGCCAGGCAAGCAGGCAGGCAGGCACCTGACTTGACAGCTGAAGCATCCTTCTAGGAAGGTCTGAAGAAGGTGAACTTGGAAATCTGCAGACCCACAGTGATAAAGTGAGGACGGCCACGGCAAAGCAAATGCTATGCAAGACGGCAAACTAGAAGCCAACCTGGATGGGATCCTGTTGTCTAGTCACCTCCTTCATGTGTTGCCACAGGATTGCTTTCTCTGAGAAACCTTTTACACTTTTACTGGCTAATGAACAAATAGGATAAGACCTGAAGTTATCTTTTGCACCAAACAGGGTTGCAGATGGTAGAAATACAGGGAAGTTTTAATGTGTTATTTGCACAGTAAGGAGTGAACATGTTATCACAGACGTGACTGTGAGTTGTAGGTCCTGAGAAGCAAAGTTCCTATCACTAGCTTTGGGCATCATGCCCTGGAAACTTAATGATCCTGTAGTGTGTTTTAATAGAATAAGCAAGCTAAAGAAAGAGCCTCCAGATACTATCCCACTCCCAATCCCAGGGACTTCCTAGGTTCCACTCGCCTGTTGATCAAAAGCTGAATATGATTTACACCGTGGGGGACACAGGCTGTTGTGCAGCATTGGATTAAAGACCACAGCCTTTAACAGTGCTCTTGTGAGGCTCTGCCTTACTGGATCAGGTCTTACTGTGAAGCGTATGCATGGGGTCAGCCCTTCAAAAAGTGCATTTTGAAACTGTGTGGTTTTCAATGGAAAAATAAGTGCAGCACTAGAGCACTCTGATTGTTAAGAGACAGCACAGTTCTGTGCTTCTGGCCTACTGGATATAGCTTCTGCTCCGTGCACGCACCAGAGAGCGAGACAGGGCTTTTGCAGACTGTTGCAGCATGCTCTATGGACCCTCCATAAATTAGTGAGGAAACAGCTAATTTTCCATGCATGCATGAGCAACACACCTTATCTTTCCCTTTGGAGCCTGGGTGAGAGCTGTTCATAACACAAGTTTTGCTAAAAATGTACCGTGCATGCACAAAACATGGTTTTCAAAGGCTCTTAAGCCAAACAAATCAAAAGTGTTCATCACTGAAACACTCAAATTTCTCTGCTAAATTTTAAATTTCAGCCCATATCTGTTTCAGTCTTAGAAGTGTCTTAAATCACCTCTCTCTTTTATATTATGACAAAAATATGTGTTCCCTTTCTCTGGCTTGAAAACAGCAACTTGCTTTTCTCTTGAGCATGGAGTTAACATCGTATTTGGGCAATGCAAAATACCAATCCAAGAAATAGAGGGTTCAAACACTACTCAGAAGTTGAAAACCAGAAAGCAAAAAGAAAATATCTAGACAAGCGTTGTTATTGTTGCCAACATCCCATATGCTGCAAATACCTGCTGAGTTTAAAAGAAAAAACCCCACCCATTACCAGGAGAATTGTAGGGAGGAGGAGAAAGAGCTCCGCAACTCCCTATGTGGAGTGACCACATTATGCAGGGCAGTGCAGTGGCAAATCAAACCCTGCAGAGCTGTTTTTCCCCATGCCATGCAGCCAGGCACATAACAGAAGCTTTTATTGTAGAGCATGGAGAGCAATGTAACATGACTGCTTGTGGTTGCATAGATTTCTTCCCTGCAAAGTAGGGACATCACATGGCGATGTGCTGAGAAACAGCCAGATCCGTGATCTCTCCCAGGGACAGGACAGCTCCTCCCTGCCTCTTCTCAGGGCCTTGGGAGGAAACTGCAGGCTGGCTCCAAATCATTGCTGTTTTCAGTCTTGGTGGAGCCTTTTCCCCAAGGTTTCCTGCTCACCTGAGGCAAGAGGGAACGGGAGCCTGTTGACATCACGCTGGATGAACAAATCAACTCTGACTCTACAGACTCCTTTTAGGAGGGCATTGAGATGGAAGATGGTTTGAAATTCAGATTCTGGGCTGCACTTGCATAACAGGGGATTAGAAAAAAAAAATTTTGTAACCTGATTAAATATTATTCCATCTCGATGTATTTGTGCTGTGAAAGGACCAGGCACACACCAGGGCTTAGGTCTACAAACTCTGTGAAATCAATACGAAGTGAGGAAACTTAGGAGATGGAGATGTCAATATTCTGTTGGACCCGGGCCGAGGTTTGACAGTATATTGTGCAAAGACAGCACCAGATCCTTCCTCCAAGAGCTTGATGTCTAAATACGAAGAGTAATCTACTGAGAAGTGAGAAATTCAGGACTTGCCCCTCTACAGGCACAAGGCCTCACTTTCCTTAAGATATTATGTTTTAAACCTCACCAGATTACATGTAGGTTTAACGGACCTGCTCAAACTAGCCCACAATCCTTTTCTTGTAGCATGTGTGTCTTCAAGGAGAGATTATCACCTCCTGAAACACATGGGAGAGCAGTACGAGAAAAACCCTGATAGGTATCTATCTTTAAATGCTGTAAAGGGAAGTGGTTAGAGGAGAAGAGCTAGAAACCTATGATTTGCCATCTTTCAGTGGTTCAGTTTCTCAGCAAGAGCTCTTCACACAGCCCACAGGCAATCTATGGGAGCTACAGAACCACCAAAGCAGCCAAATGTGAAACTGAAGTGGTCTTCCTCAGCAACCTAACCAAGAAACTAAATAAGGGCCCGATCCCACTCCCAGCGGAGACCACATTGATCGAAAGCAAGGGGATTATGGACCCTTTGGCTGCAGTAGAAGCAGGATGAGGTTTGAAACTGTGCCAAGTGAATACAGAGGACCATCTGACCACTAGTGCTGATGCTGTTCAGTGGGCTCTGCTATGCATGTTGTGATCCAATGTGCGTCTTCCTCAAAATATTTGATCACTTAGTTGAAACATAATTTAAGGAATCAGCCACTGACAGTTGGCCACTGGGGCCACAAGGGAAGTGTTAAAGGCTTCAGTGATCTCTTGCACAGGATGAGAGCCTCAGGCCTATCATAGTCTTCACCGTGAAGGGTGGCAGGGTGAGAAGAAGCATACAGAAGGCACCATTGCTATTGCAATAAAAACAGAAAACTTCAAGGGAAAAAAAAATCCCAAAGATTTTCTCTGTAGGCAAATTAAAAGTGGATCCACAGGTTGCCATGGATACAAAAGTCCGTTTACTCTAGTAGTGTTTTCTAGCAGCTAAACACAAGTATAAGTGATTAAGGAGAAAACACAGCTATGTTTATAATGTTCCATTAAGTTTATGTAGTCAGTTCTTTCAACTGCAAACCATCACTGGTGACCTTTTTCTCGACTGTTCATAAAAGCCCCGTGGGCTGCTGAGACCATTTTTAGAACCACCTGTCCTATCTCTGCCTCTCCACAATCATCTGGGATCAAATGACTACTAGCTGGTCACACAGGGCAGTTTTTACAATCCAGAACCCTCACTTCGAGTTACAGTAATCCAGCTAGCAGTTTGTATGGCTGGTCTGAGGGGAACACATGCACAGCTATGTTTCATACCGTAAGGCAAGCCAAAACCCTGGGCACACAGCCCTGTGTGGGAGCATCTATAGTCCTGTCACAAAAAAGTGGCCTTATCCTCCCGTGCATGCATGAGAGACTAAAGCAGTCTCTCTGCTCATGGGACAGGCAGAAGAGCGGTTTGTCTTTGTATAGACTAGGCTGGAAGAAGGGAAAGTTCCGCCAACAAAAGGCTCATGAGCGTGCATGGCAGGAGACTCCATCTTTAAAATGTGATGTTGGATCGGTAACTGCAAGGCTCAATGTTGCCTCTCTCCACTGATATTGTAGTGGTCTCCTCCTGCAGCTCTTGAGTCCAGCATTCCCTTCAAAAAAAGGAAAGCTGCAGTTCTGACATCTGGCATGCCATTAGGCAGGAAGGTCCTGGCACTGTGCCTCAGCCAGCTGCAAGGGGAGCCAGCTTTTGGAGTGAAGTGTGCAAGAGTTGGGAGAAACTGCCTTTGCTGCAACCAGCAGCTGGAGAAGTCTTGGTGGGTTTCTCAGTCTCTGGACTGTTCCCATTAATATGTTTACTGGGAGCCCATTCTGATAAACCTTCTTTTTCTGTCCCGGACTTCAGAGCAGTCCTTACCACTGTTGTGTTTTACTGAAAAGTAGCAAGTTTGAAGACATTTCAGCGTCCATGAACACTCTCACAGAACCTGGATGCTGAGGTGAGTTCTACATCATCTGGATGGAGAGATCCACCTGCCCACAAATCAAAAGTTTATTTCAATGGCTCTAGTATAAAGAACCTGTCAATATCTTTAAAGTATTTTTTTCAGCCTTAAAAACCATTGTGTGAGAAGATTGACACAGGGCACCACTATTTTTTGGTTCATGAGGACTGCATATAAACCAGACAACATTTGTGAAGAGTAATCTGTGGTTTTCTACATGCCAACCCAGCAAACTGGATTCACGAGGTTCAACCTAGTCACTTGTCATTACCAGCAAGAAAAATTCTTCAACTCCAGTTATGCCTTCCCGTCAGGGTATTCTAAAGACACACGGTGGCATGGATGCGATTAAAAGGATAGTTTGGCCTACACAGCTATGATTTCCAGTGAGCAGGGAGATGAAATGAACCCAGTGTGATGCCCAAGTTACAGGCTAAGTTGGTAGAGCCTGCAATAAAAAAAAAATTTAAATTTAAAATCCATTTCTATGTAAACTTAGTAATTTTTTAATATAATCAATAAGACACTTCTGAGATTTTTCAGAGTAGAAATATGGCTTAAATCTCACCCCTCAAATTACACTGGGCTTTTCTGTTTGCTTAAGGACACATGGGAGATGGATTCTTTTCTCCGGATTTGGCTGTATGGACTACATAGAACTTTAAAGTTTTAATGAAGTCATTGCAGTTTAAAAATATCTGAATAGAACATAAGATTGGTCTTTTAAATACCTACACAGTCCAGCTTTTATCATATTCCAGGTCATGCTAGAGGCCTTGAGAATCATCAGAAGGACATTAATCTCTGTTTTTTTAAAGATGGAAACATTCAGTATTGTAACATTCGTACAATCTGTAGCACTAACAGATCTTCAGCTCAACCTACACGGAAAGTTTGCATCAAAAAATGCAAATAATATGGCCCCCCCCAGTTGCATACAATCATTCCACAGAATCTGCTTACTGTTTATTTTGAAAGCACTGCTGTGAAAGGGTAGGCTCGATAGCTGCTATCGCTGTCGGCAAGAAGGGAGGCAGGGAGGCAGGGACTGTCTTCTTAATGAGTGTTTGTACAGTAACCAGCACAGTGGGATGCCAATAGTAATAATAATAAACCTTGATCAGAGATTTCAAACATTCCCGTAACATCAGACAGACCGTTCTGACTGCTGCACAACCAGGGGCTTCAGCAGCTGTATGAAATCCTTAGATTACTCCAGGGATACTTCTGAATCATGTTTAACTAACCCAGTCAGGCCATGGGTATTTTCTCTTCCCTTGTTCTTCTTGTGCCGCCATACTGCTTTTAAATCAGTGGCAATTTTGGAAGAATGGTGTACTTCACACCGTACTCGCTCAAGAAACCAAACCACCAGATGCTCAACCCCACAACTGCAGTGTGCTTCATGCTGGATCCAGCATCGGGCAGGAGTGTGCGCGTCACCCCCGGCGCATGCAAAGCCTCCCCGGAGCCCAGGCCGGGTGGCAAGCAAGCACCTGGCTGGTGGGGCCCGGGTGCCCGGCAGCCCTGTGCTCCAGCACCTTCCCTGCTTTGCTTCGAGGGCCGCCCCGGCGCTGGAGCTCTGTGCCCTATTTTGGGGCAACACCATCAGGGCCCCGACTGCCCTTCACCGCACCGGCCGCTACTGACGGGCCCGCAGGCAGCGAGGCCAGGGGTCCGGCCTCTGCCCCGCCCTGTCCGGCTCCAGCACCGCCGGCGAGCGGACAGCTCCGGTCGGGGCCGGGGCCGGGGCCGGGGCCGGGGCCGGGGCCGGGAGCCGG
>BOSO01012868.1:19408-42967 GCA_018403395.1 Gorsachius goisagi
GGCGGCGGGGCGGGCGGTGGGCGGGCGGCGCGGGCCCGCGGCGCCCATATAACCCCACCTCCCGGGCGCGGACTGCCGCGGTAATTGGCTGGATGTGGTACTTGGAGATGTTGAGCTGGCTCCTTCCCCCCATGTCCCTGCACACACACAGGGGCGGGTGGTGCGGGCGGGAGCGGGAGGCAGGGCTCAGCCGTGGCGGTGGCGGGGCTCCCCCCACTCCCTGCCTGCCCGCCGCCGTGCCCGAGCCGCTCCTGCTGCTGGGCTGCTGCCTGCGGCCGCAGGACCCGGCCGAGCCGGGCCGAGGGGAGCGCGGGCGGCTGCTGGCGGCGGCCGAGATGATGGCGGAGGGCGGCGGCGGGCCGGCGCGGAGGAAGGCGCTGTCGCTGCTGGAGGCGGCCCGCTCTCGCTACGAGAGCCTGCAGATCTCCGACGACGTCTTCGGGGAGTCGGGCCAGGACAGCAGCGGGAACCCCTTCTACAGCACCTCGGCCGACTCCCGCTCCGCCGCCTCTTCTCAGGACGAGGAGGACGACGAGGCGGACGAGGGGCGCTCGGAGGGGCCGGGCCCGCGGGGCAGGGCGGCCCGGCGCCGCGCCCCCAAGGCGGCGGCCACCCCGGCGGAGCGGCGGCGGCAGCGGCAGGTCGGCGGCGGCAGCGGCGTCCCGGGCGGCCCCGGCCCTATGGAGGAGGAGGAGGAGGAGGAGGAAGCGGAGAAGGGGGGCTGGACCCGGTCGCTGCGAGACGTCCCACCCCCTCACTTCAAGGATGGCAGCGGTACGCGGAGGGCGGGCTGCCGGGGCCGGGGGCGGTGGGGCCGGGCCGGGCCGCCCTTGGGAGCGGGGGTGCCCGCGGGGGGTGCCCGGAGCGCGGCGCCGAGGCCTGGGTGGCGGCGCGGCCGTACCCCTCGGCGCCGGGGAGAGAAGCCCTTGCGGGCCCGGCTGTCGGCCGGGGCTGGTGCCCGGCCCTTGGCCTCGGGGGCGGAGGAGACGGCAGGCGCCTCCTGCCCGGTGCCTTCCCGGGAGCGGCCCTGCTGTCAGGCGGGGAGAGCCCGGCCGAGGCGGCGGGCGGGCGGGCGAGGGGAGGCCGCGCGTGCTTAGTCACAGGCACCCCCTCCCCGGCGCTGCGGCCGTGCCCCGGGCGCCAGCGGGTCCGGGGGGCCCCGCGGGGAGCGGGCAGGCTCTCCCGGGAGCCGGGCGTGCCGCGCAGGGCCCGCGTCTGGCTGCGCTCCGGTGCGGCGGGTGGCTCCTCGCCCCTGCTTGCGGGCGGGGAGAGCCGGGGATCCGGGCGGTGCGGCTGCCCTGCCCTCCTGCGCTGTGCGGAAGGGCTCTGGGAATGGGACTGGGATTCCCTCTGGCTGCAAGGCTTTCTGCGCAGCCGTCCCTGACCTTAACCCTTCTTGCAAGGCTTTTGGCCAGAGTGAATACCAAGCGAGGGGTGAAACGACATGACGTGACCTACAGCAGCAGGGCACAGCACTGAGATCTCCGTGGACTGGCTCGGGTAGCAAGTTGCAGCGCTGGTTTGCCTAGGGAGCCATTATAAGCTATCTGTCCGCAGGCCTCAACAACCAAGTTGACTGTGCAGCAGCAAGGCTTTCCTAAAAAAGATGAATCGTTATGAAGAGCTGGGATGGGGAATAAAACATTTTCGTCTCAAAACAGGACGTGATGATTGCTGTCATGTTGTTTCCCATCTTATAGTTGCTTGTCTTCACTGGGGGGTTTTTGTAGTGTTTAATTCTTTCATTTTGCTGTTAAAAGGAAATGCAGAAGAGTGCTGCTACACTTGGTGTAGTGTGCTGAAATTTGTGCAGTGGGACAGGCAGAAACCTATCTAGGGAACCTGCTTGGGGTGGGGGAGTAAGGTCGAGCTCGCACTGGAGCCCCGAGAAAGTTCTGTCATGTTTCTGACAGATGTGCAAACAGAAGTTGTGTCTACCTCTAGAAATGGCTAGACCCTGTAAAATGTTTAAATATCAAGCTGATGTGCCTCTTTAAAGAAGTCTCTAAGGTTTTTCTGATCATTCTTATTCTTAAGCATATGTAAGATCAGGTTATGGACCATAGGCTTCATGGTGTGATGCTATTTCAGCAGCAATTATCACTTAATTTCTCTGCCTTTGCTGGCTTATAGAAGTATCCATTTTAACATAGACGGAACTGGGATTAGCGTTTTAATGCTGGTTTGGAAAAGGATTAAGTTGATGACCTATTAATTCACAAATTCAGATCTCCTTTGAAATAAAGGAGTCTGATTTGTGGTTGTCAGAAATAGATACAGACATCTCTTGAGGAAGGTGTATGGGTATTGCCATGAATATTTCCTCCCAGTAATACATGGAGAAGAAGTTGCTGCTGCCCTTTTTGTTCTGTTGATCATGATGATGATAGGTGCTGCATGCTGTTCATAGCACCGTGTTTTGGATGGCGGAAGTTCAGTTAGTGTAATGATTTGATATGTGTGAAACGTGTACCCTCTGTGATATCTGTGATATTTTTATTTTGACTACTCAGATTACAAGCTATGGAAACTACTGCATTGTATATAACTCAGCTCCTCTAATTCTAGTTTGTAGGTTGACTGGTTTTAGGCCATGCATGTACCCTAACTGGAGGCGCAATAAGCATACTTGTACTGGCACCGTTGTAGCTTCAGTGAATGCTGTTCTGACCCGAGAGTTTGGATCCATACCTGCTGAGGAAAAGCTCTCCACAGCTGTCCCTTGCAGTGACAGCGCATCTTTCAGTCACTAATGGAGGACAGGCAAGAAATGAAGGGTCAGACACAGAGCACTAACAAAACCATATTCTCAGTACAGATGTGTTAGATGTAAAATCCTTTCTTTCTAGGTTCTGAGCTTAGAAGGAAGAGGTTTTCATGAGACTGAGACAAAACTTATCTTTGGTTAGCACCAAAACTTCCTTTTGCTCAAAATCTCAAGAGAAGAATCCTAGTGGCAAGTACTTGACATCATCTGATTCCAGAAGACAAATGTCCTTGTAGACTGAGGTCTCGTGAGACTTCAGCTACATCAATGCTGGAAATAAATCTTTGAATCGGACTAGGATCAAGCCTAGTGTCAAGCTGTTCAGTTTGGGAGACTGCCCCTTCCTGAAAGGGAAGGTGTGGAGGAGAGAAATTTTTAAGTTAGTTAATGAGAATGAGCTAAAGCTCCCAAGAAGAAAAATGAAGAGCCACTTACAAAACTCTTGTGGTCTTTTCAACTAGAAGTAGAAAATACTATCACTTTGGGTTTTTTCTTATTTTTTCTTTTGGGTTTTTTTTGAGTAAATTACTTAATGCTGCCTCTCCCTCCCCAGCCTCAGTATAAAGCTGATGTCTTAAAGTATTGTGTCCATGCCTAGAATTAGTCCTGAGCACAGACAGGCTAACTGATACATCATCTCAGAAATATATGTTAGAGGCCCAGATGTGCTGGGGGCTGCTGGCAGTGTTAGATGGTTTAGTATGTCCCCAGTCTGCAGTCAGTCACTGCATGTGTTCGTGGGGACGCCTGCCTTTCCCAGTTTGTCAGAACCTGCCACATGGGCAAGGTCTGGATTGACTTCTCTGTCAGGAGAGAGGTGACTGGATGGCATTGCTATGCGATGCTGTCCTGCTTGTGTCCCTGCCTTCTGTCCCTTTTCCAGGGATCTCCAGTTACTGTTGTTTCTGTTGCATTTAATAAAAATAGTGGGTGCTTAGACTCCCTGGAGGGGAAAAAACCCCCATAAATAGCTTTAGCTGACTTTGTGGAAATCCAAAATAGCTGTTAACTTTAACACAGAGGTTGAACCAGATGGCTTGCTGGCACTTTGTGTTATTTCCAGTTAAGCTACTCTGCAAAATCATTCTCCTTAGGTGCTGAGAAAAATCCCAACCATACTGTGGTGCCCCGGTTTTTAAACTTGTAACTAGTGCCACTGTGTAGTTCTGATTAAAATAGGTTGAGGAAGCAAGGCAGCTCAAGTGCCTGTTAGAAATACTAAAGCAGTAATGTGAGTTCTGAGGTGCTGGGATACGAGTAGCAGATCAGAGGTGTTGGAGGCAGCTGCTGAAACACCTCCTCTTCACAAAGAGTACCTGGCTACAGCAGGTCTGTGGGTAGGTCAACATGTGTGTTTAAAAGGATGATGGCATCCATGATCAGATGTTAGATCCAGGCGTGTTTTGGCACCTCCTTTCTCGTTCTCTCCGAACCTTGCTGTGAAGGGGAAGCAGAATTGATTTGCTGGGAAGTGAACCTACAAATAATAGATAGGCTTCTAGGAAAGGAGGTCTGACCTCTGCCCAAACACTACTTTAATTCTGAAAGGAGGGATAGCTGGAGCTCTTCTGGCTTCCCTTCCTCTGAGGGCAGGACAGAGCTAGTTGTGGAAGTGCAGAAAGAGTAAGAGAACAAATTGTTGCTAGGGTAGGGAAAGCATGATTGAAATTGAGAGAGTGAGTGAGCAACTATTACTACTTTAGTGATGAGCTAGTAAGTGCCAGAAACTCAACGCAAACCCTTCATTTCTGGTTGCTCCTGCCTCAGACTT
The DNA here is from genome assembly GCA_018403395.1 of Gorsachius goisagi. Taxonomy (NCBI): domain Eukaryota; kingdom Metazoa; phylum Chordata; class Aves; order Pelecaniformes; family Ardeidae; genus Gorsachius; species Gorsachius goisagi. The sequence goes on from BOSO01012868.1 coordinate 23,947, forward strand.
AATTGGTGTGCTCTTCCTTCCTTCAAGTGTGGTGTGGCTCTGGGTGGTGCCTTCCCTTGTTAGCTCAGTAATCTGGCTGGGAAATGTTCTGCAATACATGGAGGCGCTGTTGGTCCTGGTCAGTCCTTGTGGAGGGTCTTAAAAGGTGAAAATATCCTGGTATTGCTGCAGCTTGATGTTCCTGAATTGGGGTAGTTGGTGTTCTCTTCCTAGGGTCCAATGCTTCCTATATCCATGTAATTCAGTGACCTGAAAACTGGACCTCAGATGCAAGAACACTTCCTATTGTTAGGGATGTTTTAGGGTGGCAGCAATAGCAGGGAAGTCTGAGCAAAAGTTAATGCTGAAGCCGTGAAAATTACAGCAAGTCTGTGATGCTGTTTTCTTCATTTTCTATGGCCTTCAAACACTGTTCTTAAGCCTAGACTCAAGGACAAAGTGTTAAGAGTGTTCCTTGCTGAAAGAGCATGGCAAGTCCTCTTCAAGTTGCATTTAGAGAGTGTAACTAGCTTTTTATGGATTTCCAGAATATTTCTCTGAAACACTAAATGTGCTGTAAGTTACCATCTTTGAAGAACACGCTCCAGTAGAACAGCATGCTCTCAGGGAGAAGTTGCATAGATCATGCCTAGCAGTCGGGCTCTGCTTGTCACCGTGAAAAGATTTAAATGAGTATTTAGAGTAGGTTTTAATTTTATTTTATTTTTTTTTTCCCCCAGTGAGAATGTTCTTTTCCAGAAAGACCAGGTTATGGGAAACAGTCATTTATTCCATCATGGCTGCCACATTTCAGATAATCTTCTGCACAAGGGAGGGGATGTTATCTGAGAGATGAAATGAGCCTGCGTGCAGGATGATAGTGTGTTCCAGCTGAAGTCAAGGAAGCAAGGCACAGCTTTAAATTTCAGGTTGTTACCACCTTCACAGTAAAAAATGGTTTGTCTTATGTTTAACCACAAGTGTCCGCTTGTGTGTCAGCTGATAAGACTTCACTCCTGATGGGATTTTTTTTTCAGTAGTGTTGTTATTTTATGAATGCAAAATAAGGAAAATCAATTTAGTTCCTTCAAGTTAGTCTCCAGTGAATCACACAGCACAATATATATTGATATAGCATGGAGTTGTTCATTTGACCTGGGTTCTAAATAGTTTTAGCAGAGCTAAATAATTCAGTTCAAGTTAAATAATCAAAGGAGAGGAAAGGGATATAGGTAAGGGGGGAGGAAAGGCTTTTAACTGTTATTTGAATGGCTGTAATTGTAACTGGGCAGAGAGTTGTACGAAGTCTTTGCAGGATGTCGGGGGAGATGCAATGTGCATCATCTTCCCAGGAGTGTGGAAAGGCAGATGGGAGGGCAGCATTCCAGCAGCAGGGAGCCTGGAGGAAGAGCTCTTGGGTCAGGCCAGGCCATAAAAGAGGACCATATACATGCCACCATCTAAAAGTGGTGGTGAGCTTCGTTCAAGTCCTGAACAGAGTCTGAAGGCTTTAGTCTTATTAGATTGAGGTCAATACTTAAAGATTCCAGAGGTGGAAGAAAAGCTATGAAAGCTACTTAGTCACTTATGGCTGATTCTGCTTCAGAAAAATCTGGGCCAAATTCTCTGATTGTAAGTGGATAAAGTGCTGCTGATGTGACTTGTTCTTGCTTACTTATGTCATGAGAGAAATTACTTGCTTTTGACTTGCATAGCCATGGAAAATACTGGAAAAAATAAGTATATATAATCTGTTCTTGAATTCTAAATAGAAATTACTTACATCTTCCTAGAAGTGTTGTGATGCTGCTCATTATGATAAATACATCACAAAGATGTACACTACCACTTTGCAGATCCTTTATAGGATGACTTAAAGGTTTGAAGTTTTGCTAAATAGGTGAATTAAGCAAAGGCTTAATATTTTCTATGTCTTATGAAATCTAAATGTGCTTTTCAGGTCATTTTACTGGGTTTAGAGCACATTTTCCTGCTTCCATCATCACTGAAGTGATGCAAGTGCACAACATAACAGCCTTATTGATTCTAAAATTTAGTGCAACTTAACTGTCCGTGTTCCCTTCCTCCTTTTGCCTATAGCTCTGCTATTGAACATGCATTTGGGGAATAACCTGGTGTTGATAAACTTCATGGAAAAAAACATTCTTCTCTGCTTTTATACAGAGAACAAATTTTGGTACTTGAGACATGAAAGTCTATAATCACTGCAGATTAAGGTCTTCTCCGTGGACACTGTCTAGCCTTTTGCAGAGAAAAAGTATATTTACTCCTAGATCTTTTACTGCATCAAATGAGTCTTTTGCCCTTGCAGCTATTTGATGGGGTCATTTGAAAGAAGTAGATTAGTTCCTACAGCTACTCATGTCCTTCTGTCAACATCACAGAAACAGTACAGCAAACAATTTCCTTGTCTGCATACCTCCAAGTCAACTCGGAGAAGGAATTAGCCTCTCTGCTGAGTCTAATAAGGATGCTAAGAGTGGAGTTGGCTTGCTAGTTCTGTGTAGACTGTTAGGTCACTGGAAGCTGACTTGAAAGCCATAAACTTAAAAGAAGCTGGAAATTTCTCTTAGGTCTGCTTGTTCATGTAGGTGTTTTGTTTTCCCTCCCATGCTTAAGTTTCCAAAAATTTGGAGCAGTTTGGAAATACAAGGTGCTTCCCAAAGGGAAGGTAATCATGGATACAACTACACATCTTATCTAGAGGTCAGTGGAATATAATCCCTAAAATACCTCATTCTTCTAAATACTGCCAAAAATCGGGCATGTTATTAGAAAACAGAACAGATGGACTGAAAAAGAATGCATGGCTAAGACAAATGCATGAGAATACTAGCATTTGACATATCTCTTGCTGGTGGCAAGGCATCCTTTCTTGGAGCTTATCCAAGCTCCCACTTCATATTCCTTAAAGAACAGGATGTTAGTCAGTCACTGGCTCTATCAGAAAATGAACGGGCGCTTAGCTGAGTGGGTCTTTTAAAAACGAAGCCAGAGCTCCTTGACTGAGGGACTGCAGGGAAATAGGCTTGGAAGGCTCCTTGGCTTATTTTGGCTCTGTAGAAATTACTCCTGGATTACCTCCTGATTTTCTGTGAAGACAAGCTGGTATTAATGGCACGTGACAGAAACCACGCTTTTGATTCTGCTTTATTGGGCAGCATGAGGGATTCACATGACCTGTATTGACAAATTGTATTTGCCATTAAGAAGGACAAAACAAAACCAGGCAACTTCTACTCAGCAAACAACACAAAGCGGTAGCTGTGCAGTTGAAAACTGGGCAAACTGAAGTGTGGTCGATGAAGCATACTGTAAGGATGCAAAAATAATGTCAGAGAGGGATACACAGGAGACGCGGAAGCAAAGAATATTGTGTAAGTCTGTATGGATGGGAGGAATTAGCTGTGCATTGGACAGGAAGATTACTGGACTGAATAAAAGATACAGCGAGCCCATCCGTGGGCACAAATGGAAGTGTTATTTCTAGTGAAGAAAAAAGCAGAAAAAAGACTTAAAGCAGCTGCTGCTATAACTGTGATTCATTTCTGATTACATATGGCAGAGAGGTGGGTGTGTATGAAAGATTAAATTGGAGCAAAAAAATGAGACTATCTTTCTTTTTTTAAGTTACTTACGAAATTCACTGTTGTGGAAAGTCTGACTATCCAGTGTGTATAGTCATCTCTGCTTTTTTTGAAAGGTAGATGCTGGCTAACTTCCCGGTGGGTAGCACTTGTAGGTGTGCAGTCTGGGGTCAGCATGTAGCTGTGGGCGTGTGGCTGTTCCCATTGATGTCACGGTGCTGTCTGCTGCTGGATGCACCCTGCCGATGGATACAGGGCTTGGGCAATGGTAATCGTGTCAGTTCATGCCCAGAAAAACTACTCTAAAGAGGTTATAGGTATTGAAACTCATACATGTGTGTGCACTTATGCATCTGGCTTATGGCATTTGGGATGGGAATCTAATTTTACTTATTCTGCCCCAGTACACGGAAAACAGTTCAACTGGACTGCAAGGCAGGGTGGTAGTTTGTGAACCTTCACTTGCCGCAGTGTCCTAGCGAAAATGAACCACCTTCGGTTTGGGGCAAGGGATTCCCAAGATGATCTTGAAAAACCTAAAATGCTCTTACATCTGTCATGCTGGATATGTTATGGATGTAAATACATATGTGGGTATAAATTCTTATTTAGCCTTTCAAAGGGCTTCTAGCTTGCTGGACTGTATTCTTGAATGAGATCACTAAATGGGAAAACCTCCTTAAACTGAAGATTTTTCCTCATTTCTTGACCATTATAGTTAGTCCTTACGTATAAATGTGTCCTATTATGTGGTTATTTGTTGGTTTGAGATGAAGTAAAATACAACATTTGAAGGCTTGTGAGATCTGCATTAATTCCCTCTGGTCGCTGGCTTTGAGAGTAAAAGAAATTAAGCACTAAGACCTGGAGTGCCTTTGAGTGATCTGTGGCTACTTTCATGGTGCTAACATTGCTGCAAATAGTCTCTGTCCTTTCTTTTAAGGGTAAGGAAAGGAGGTGGCTTTAAGCATATCATGAATCTCCCCCCTTGGGAAAAGAGTGACGGGTTTGGGAGTAAATGACATCCTGCTCTTTCCACTTGATGGGGTTGTACTTGATAAATAAGGAATGACCCTCTCAAAAAAGGCCTTTCTTCATCTGCTACTGTACTACTGGGTAATGACTCATGCTTAAACTGACATCAGAGATGGTCTAAAACAGCTTGTCAAACCTCTACAGCAGCCTTCTGTCATCGTGCCCCATGGGGCCTGGGGGCTCCCTGGTGGCTGGGTGCTATGGGGGCTCCCCATGGAGGTCTGTCAGGGCAGGGCCTGCCAGCCAGGGCCTGTCCCATGCCGCAGCCATGAGCAGGGCAGCTGCAGGCACCAGGGCAGCCCCAGCTCTGGGCATCGGGCACCTGCCTGGGGATAGGCGAAGGCCAGACTGGGAGGTGAGCCTGGCTCGGCAGAGCCCATGGTTGGGCAGGGCTGTGGGGAGCTGGAGAGTGGCCCTGCTGGGGCAGGGACTGATGGCCCCAGGGGCTGTAGTGGGGTCCTGGGCCAGGGGGGCTGGGCAGGGACAGTCAGGGCTGGCGGTGCCCCTGGGGCACTGACAGCAGCTTCTTGAAGCAAACTCTTTGGCAAAAGCCATGACTTTCTGTAATGTCTTTTCTCCACAGAAGAGGTGTCGAGCAGGAATTTGGCGCTGCTTGTTTGGGCCGCTCTTTCCAGACCACTTCCCACATGCTCTGGGCTTTCCTTTCCCTACGCCTACAGCTCAGGCTGTTGGTAGCCAGCCCTCCCTGAAGCCACGGAGAGCCTGGCTGCTGCCATAGAGCGACTGGGGGATAGCACTGTCTTTTCATTACCTTTCTATTTCATAGGTGCCCTGCAAGTCCCTTTTGGTTCAAATTACCTTTGCTGTTTATTTCTCATGTGTGAAACAAGGTACCAGCTTGCAATGCTTTTGGTGCCTGGAGTGGTTGTGCATAGTTAGGAGCTACCCGAGCCTTGCAGGGGCGAGCCACGGTCACTGCGTTCCCTGTCAGACTTATCACCTCGTTTCCTGTAATGAATCAGAGGCAACTTCTTGAGGCAGGAGCCATCTCTGCATTATTTGCTCTGAGGTTTCACACTCTGCTCTGCTTTACGCTGTATCTGTTGCAACAAGCACCTTCTTGCAAAGATTAAAGTACATGAGGGAGAGCAGCAGGCAGATGCAGAAACATCTGACTGAATAAATACAATCTAGTCCCCATCAGGTATTCTCACTAAAATTGTCATTACTGCAAATGTCTGCTGCTGTCTCCATTTGAAGTCAATAAGGTCTGCCCCAGGGTCTCCAACAATGTGTTGCATAAAGATCTGACAAAAGCTTAGATGTTCTGATGGAAGAGTTTTTAAATTTTTTTTTATTGATAAGAATTTGAAACCGCCTTGCTGAATGGAGGTGGACTTACTGAATTTGTTCATTAAACTTTCAGATAACATGAAGTTGGGAGGAACTTCATGTGCAGTGGAAGACAGGCTGAGAACTTGTTCTTGACAGCCTGAAATAGCCCGGGGGGAAAAAGGGGCAAGGCGCAAGAGCAAAATGCTTAGTGTGAAGGCAGCAGTGACTAACAGCACAAGTGGAAAATAGAGGGGAGGGGGAAGAATTGTTTAGGTGGAAAAGGAACTGGAGGTTGAAGCTGAACACAAGACAAATGTGACTCAGTGTCACGTTGTTGTGAAAAGGCAAACATCCTCCTTAGATATTGAAACAGAAGAGTGTACAAGACTTGCAATGAGAGTGGCTTGCCATTTAGGAGAGGTAGTCTGGGTCACCAACCGAGGTGACAAGCAAATAGTCGAATGTGAAGAGGAAAGTCTGAGAAGCAGGAAATCTACCGACTGCACCACCTTTCAGTGTTCTGTTTTCAAGCTAAGCGTCCATATGGATAAGTAAAGGCTACTGTAGGAAAGGTCGTTGTCTGCCCTCTTGCTCTGGAAACTGAATATAAGGAATAACAGGTGTAAATTGAATTGATGGATAATAAATCAGCCATGATAGAAACTCAGCGCAGTGCTGCGGAAATCATGAGGTGTGACACTGGAAACCTAAGAACAAGTGTCGCTAACCTGTTGTAATAGTCAGACACCCAGTATGTGTGCTGGATGGGGATAGAGGCCTGGACTATAGCACTTCCTGAGGTTCCTTCCAGCACTCTTCTCCTCTGTTTTAGATTGATTAAGATAAATGCAAACGCTAGGGAAGCTCCTTAGTGGCAAGCTGTATGTTGGACTGCTGTGCAAAAGGCTTGACACTTGCATCTCCTGCCTCAGCCTTGGGAGCAGGGAGGAAGCTGTATAGCTTGAGGGAAGGAGCTGTGTGCTTGCCGAAGGCTGCCTGACCCATTAAGGTGAAACTCCCTCCTTCCCTTCACCCCAGTATAGTGTCCCAGGCACACCTAACTGACTTAAAGTATTGTTATCACCCTCACTTTTATGGTAATGAGTTGTGTGTCCATGAGTCTTGTATCTCTACACAAATGACTGATTGTGAACTTCCTTCTGCCAGGGACGCCTGCTACAACACTACTCAAATACTTGTGAGATCAGCAATACTGCACTTTAGAGGCATTAGTTGCTGCATCATCCAGTGGTGCCTAGGTTTGTACTTGCCTCATCCACAACTCTTGTGAGGTATGAAGAGCCTCTTTGCAACTGAATGCCAACACAAACCGCTGTAGACCATGAGGATGGTTATGTGGAGGAAGACAGGCACGGGTCTGGAATAGGCTCAGCTAAGTCATAGTCCAGACATTTTTTATGTCTTTGTCTCTGCCACAGGTATTGCAGCTTCTGGTGTCCTGTCCCAAAACTCATGAAACTTACTCTCTTATAAACCTCATTAGTTGCCTTGAAAATTAAGGCAAAACACTTGTTTCTGGTTACGAGAGGAAGGAGTATAGCCAGAAGTACCTAACCCTAGAATCTCACTAGGGTGGGGTAAATACAAACCATGTTGAGCACTCTGTAAGTGCAAATTAGTGCAAGCCCCTGTTTGCTCTCTGGGACAGATGGTAGGTGTAAAATATTCAGCTATGGACATTTTTGAATTGGTATTGTCAAAGTGGGTACTGAATATGAAATTGTTCTAGGAATATGAAATGGACTTGACACTGTTAATGCTGTTATTCAGATGGTACCAGTTTTTAGCTCTTTTTTTTCTGGTTTTTTTTTTTTTGCTGTTGGCTATCACTCCTTGAATCAATGAAAAGAAACTAAGTGAGCATTAGTTTCTTTCTAAAAGCAGCCAATTGTATGCTGAAGCAGAAACATTTGATAGCATTTTATGGGCAGATATTGCAGTTGAGTGAGTGAAATGTTAAAATACAAACTGTGCCTTTTCTTCAGGTCTTTTACTGAAAGGTTGACTCAAAAGGGGTTTGAGTATTGACCTGGAGCGGCTTGACATCGAGCAGTGCGCTACCAATTGTTCTAATGTCAGCTTTCTTTCTAAGATAAAAGGGAGATGGGATTCTTTCTTTTTGAGCTGAAATGGGCAGCTAAAGGGAGAATGCTTCAGCACAATACTTTAATCAGAAAAGGAGCAAGAACCAAGCATAACAAAAGCTGTTCAAAACTTTACTTTGAAGCTTTCTATTTCTACTGGATCCTTTTAATCTGTACTATAACCTTTTCCTAACCTGCTCTTCTCTGCTACAGCATTTAGTTTAATTGTATTTCGCTTCCTAGAATCCTTTGCTGTCATAAAAATGAACGTTTCTCTTGCATCTGAATATAGATCCTACCAATACTTCACATTTTAACATCATGTTCTTAGTCATTATGAAACTTCCTTTTTTTACTCTTCTGGGCTCTGCTGGACACCATGTCTCCACTATTCCTGTTAAAATTGCAGGTAGTCCAGGGCAGGGGTTCCTTTTTCAAATTTTGCTGCTTAGTAAGCCAGGCTTTTTGCAATTTTGCTCTGCCCTGTGTGCCCAGGTCCATTCCTGTGGGAGGAGAAGGTAAAGGTCTTCCAGGTATTGAGTTCTCACCTACCATATGCAAAAATAGCATCTCCTGCAATGAAAAAAGCTAGTTGATGTTGAGAGACAAGGCCATGTGAAACCAGGCTCTGCCTTTTCTTGCGTTCATAGTGTCACATAAAGATGACAGCTGGTACTTCTGACATTCCAAAGTGATGGCCAGATGCCCCTGACTCTGCTCACCCACGCCCGCTACAGCTGATGTTCCAGATCTGAGCGTGTAGGAGATGCGATGTGTGAACAACTGTCACACCCACCACAACATCAAGCTTAGCATTAAAAAGCTGGAAGGAATGCAGTGTGCAGCTCAACAAAATTTGAGTTTCAGATCTAGCAGGAGTGGTGCTTATCTTTGGGTTTGGTTATCCCATGATTTGGTCCTGTTTGGATGAAGGATGCATTTTGGGGGTGTCAGCTGCCCCTGCATAGAGTTTTGAGTGAGCATTTTATTGGGACCGAGGTGTGAATGCATCGGTGCTCATGCTGCGTAGTAGAAGAGACTAGCGGAAGTTTAGAGGCTAATGCACTGAGTAATGGGCCCAACTCTTTGTGGCAAGCATTTAAGGAATATTCTCCCTTCTCCTCCCTCACCTCTATTGGTGGGGTGGGGATTGGGTCTCCTATGTCTGGTTCTTCCCTTGCTTGCACAGTGTACTCTGGAGCACCTTATCCCCCAGACATTGGTTCTAGAGGCAGGAGGATATAGCCAAAGCCAAGTGATCATTTCTGTAAAGAAAACAAAATGTTACATTTGCTTAAGCAGTTCTGGTGTGGCTATTGCTTCTCTTTTCCTCTCTGAGACTAGCTAAACTCACTGTTTATCAGGGAGACACACAGATAGTTTTAAGTTTTGCTTTCTGCGACCAGTGGTGTAGACAGCCACTGTAAATTGCCTTGTCTGTAATTTAAAAGGGGGAGGAGAATAAGTGAGGTTTTAAACTCCAGTAAAAAAGTTAGGTCTTCTAAGCGGAGTCTTTAAGTGCCTCTTCTGTTGTGCCTTTCAGGACTCTGTACTATACTTCTCACTACCCATTCTTTTACAGTTATTCCTGGATTTGTACAGAGTGAATCACTTGACATTATAGTACCTCTACCTCTAACTTGTTGGAGCACCCCTGGGCTATAAGAAACATGCGTAATCTCACTTCAGAAACAGGCACTTCTGCATAGTGTTGCACTGGTTCCTAAAAATAATTTGATCAGTGTCAGTTGAGCATCTGCCCCAAAGGCTCTCTGCTGGACTGGAGCCTAAGAGACCCTAAAAGACATCAGTGTTGCCAGTTAACTCCCAAAACTCCTAGAAAATTTCTGAAGAGATCCCTTTTGATGTTTGCTGAAAGGTACAACTTCTTTGCCTGACATTGTTACACGCCTACAACTCGATGGCAAGGTGTGTGACTGGATTGCTCCCTAAACATAGCATTTAATTAGCTTTTAATAACATTTTATATACTTGCAACAGTAATAAGTTTGGTATCAGATCTGAATATAAGTGGTAGAAACTAACATTAAGACCCATGATTGAAAGGAAAAAGCCATGTTCCTTGAAGAACACATCAGTTGCAATTTGCTCGCCAAGGTTTGAGAATGATCAGAATCTATTGAATGATAGTTGTAAGGCCCTGAAGGGAGGACAATGGGGCTGGAGGAGGGACTACAGAGGATTTTTATGATAAAAGACATTTCCCTCCTCTCCTACCGCTATGCACACTGCAGCCTTAGTCTTGCTTATAGAATTAATAATTTGCATGGCTGACTGCATGATGAGTGTGTGCTCTGAAAACTTATTTCCACTAGAGAAAAACACAAGACTGTTAAACATCCTTTTGATTTGTGAGTGACACAAATTAAAAAACTCAAAGGCGAGTGTCAAGGAATGTTAATATAGTACATTATCCTTTGAATCCAGAGAAGCAATAAGCACATGCTTAAATAAATGCATCTGTGGTGCTACTTTGATGTAGTACAGTAATATGCTAAAAGCAGAGTGACATGAAAATTGTTATACCAATGCAAAAGCACCTCTGACTGATACCACTACTCCGCTGTTCTTACAAGAAGCACAGTTTTCTAGGGGGTAAAGGGAAATGACTCCTTTTCAATGCAAACTGATTATACTGGTATGAAAACTACAGGTAGCTCAGCTGAAGCTTATAGGATTCGAGCATGCACTCAGCCCTCTGCTAAAGCGAGGGTGAACTGTGCCTACTAGGCTGCATTAGTACTGAGTGCTATTACTGAAGAACTCTAGGGCAGTGTTCTCCAAATATTGTTGATCATGCACCCTTAGCAGTAGAAGTTTTTTGAGCAGGTACCCCCAATCTATGTATCTTTACTTACTTACAAATTACATACAAGCAGTACTGTACTAATATATTACAGACATTATAAAGCATACACAAAAATAGAAATGAAAAAAGGATGAGATAAAGATGAAGCAAACACTACTTAAGATTTTTTTTTTTATTAACAATACAAAAAACCCCTGCTTTCTTCCAGCACCCCAATAGATTTTGTGTGCTGCCTGGGGTGGGCGCACCCCATGTTAGAGACAACTGCACTAGGGGCTGTGAAAGGATCTTGATAGGAAGTTCATATGTGGGCAAGCAGACAGTGTCAGGCAAGAAGGGTTGTGGTTGGTTGTGTCCAGCTCTGCCAGGCTGCTTCAGTTCAGGCCCAGAGGGAGAATTTCTGTAAAGCAGCTTGTGCCTGTCTGCCAGGCATACTACTGGACCCAGGTCTAGTGTTAAGCTGTGATGAAAAGTGGTGTGTTCACCTGCTGCCTCTGTCTTCTTTTTCCCTTCTTCCCAAATAAATAAGATTCTTGCTTGCCTAGCGGGCTTGAGGTTTTGATGACACTAGGTTATAAAATCTCCAGGCCCAGCCTTGCTAATAATCTGAAGGCTTTTTTTCCCCACTAAAACATTGATGGGGGTTATAGCACTTCGGACCTAGTTGAATCTGGCCCGAAGGGAGGAATGTAATCAATGCTTGATGTGGAAGGGAATTCAGGGCCATTCACAGTTAGTGAGGAGAAAAGGAGCCGCATTAGAGATGATGGGAAGAAGCTGATGGGGTTGAATGAGATGCAGCAGGTCTCTTACTTTTCTTAATTTTATTTTATGAGGTGGTCAACATAAATAAAGAATGAATGGAGAGAAATGTTGCTTAAATGAGAGACGTTTGTGAAAATAGCAACAAGCAGCGAGGAAGTGGAAGGGCAATGCAAAGGAGAAAAATCTGTCTATAATATAAAACCTGCCTTAGCAGTTAAGTCCGGAAGGCTTAGGAAGCAGGAGGCTCCCTGTGGAGATACAGCTTTTTCTTTTGTATTTGCCTTGCTGTTCCTGCACACAGAGCCAAGAGAGCAGGGAGAGACTTCGCAATCAAACCTTGAGGTTCTCGGATTCTCCTTTTCCTGGGGGATTCCATATTCAAAGAACGCTTAAAAATCAAATCAGAAAATGAAAGGAAGTTTGGAAACAGATGAGCGTTCGTGACGCCAGAGCTGCAATGCTGTTACCCTGGCTGGAGTAGCAGCAGCGTAGGCTGATCTCTCCTGGAGAACAAGTTGACACCGGGGTTTCTGATAAATGAACACTGACTGAAGCAGCGTCTCAGTGAGGGCATGAAGGGAGGTCTTGGCTTTCTAGAAAACACAGCAGTAAAGAGGCAGAGATGCTTGGATGTCAGTAGCAATGAAGGGAAGAAGAATTTTGCCATGTGACAGCAGTGACATGCTTAAATAACCTCAACTGTTATTTAAGTAGAGGCTGCAAGGCATCTAGAGAATGAAGTTTTCCTTGTAGAAAATGTTGTGGTACTAGATGTGCTCCACACAGATGTTTCGTACTTCCTTGCCAGCAGGGACCGGCCAAGGCAAGAAAGGGCCTTGCAACAGCAGCTCTATCTGAGTTGTTTCACATCTGCTATGAAATTAAGTTGATTTTGGTGGGCTGGTTGGCTGCCCTATACAGAAGAGTAGATTTCTGCCTTTGCTCACTTGCAGAGATAGGTTTGTCACCTTTTTGGTGTTTTGTTTTTAAGCCCACAGAATTTAAATCCACGCTTTAAGATTTTTGAATGTTTCTTCCATTATGTTGAGAATGATCGAAGAGGGTGTAGGTGCAGCATGCTCATACCTGTGGATTGTAGGAAGAGAGGCAGGGAATACAACTTTCAACACTTGGATTTAACATTAAACTGTCTTCAAAATGCAAGAGGGAAGTCTCCAGCAGCAGACCTCCTTCACCAGTAGTTATGGCATTTGATCTGTGCTTACATGCCAGAAAGGGTTTAATGGAAAAATTAAGTATGAAAGTATGACTGTAGATGTCAGCACTGTGTTAATTCACATGGGTCAGTGCTTGGGAGCAAGGGAGAGAAGTGGAACAGACACCAGAGGGGGTTGGGATGTCTAATTTTTCTTTTTGAGCAGCCACAGGCTGGCCAGGTGCAGGTATAAATCTTTATTGTGTGACTTATAGCTGAGTTACGTGCAGTTGGACTCACTCCTAACCAACGCTGACCCAGCTGACCACTTGTTGCATCTGACAGCTCGTCTTTGTCTCACAACATCTACCCTTAGAAGCAGCAGTTGTAGACTTGAAGAATTCAGACTAATGTAAGCCTCATCTCATCATTTAAGTGAAATACCAAGAGAACGGGAAACTTTGAGGTATGGCAGTGTCTCCAAAATGCAGGAGGAAGGGTGGGGAAAGCAGCAGGGAAGTGGAGCCTGGGGCAGGTCAAGGTCGGGTAACAGCAAGCAGCCGGGGAAGGCTGGAAATATGCAGAATGGAGCAAATGAAAACAGGGCATAGGTTCCAGTGCCAGCCTGAGATATAGATAAGTCAGAAGCACAGAAGATATGATTAGCCTAAGATAGCAGAGCGTATCGGTCACAGAGTAAAACGCTCAGGGAGGCCGGCTCCCAGTTCCTGAACTCAGGCAATGCTTGTTCTGGCTTGGCGAGCTGGCAGTTTGGAAGGGAAGCACCATTTCCGTCTTTGAGCAGCAAAGTTCACAGCCCTTACTTAAATGGGAACTTTTCCACCTACTTGTCACCAAGTAAACACACTCCTTCATCGTATCATGAAATTGTAAGCCAGCCTGATATGAAAATGGCAGCTTACATCTTTCCCCTTTAAGAAAATCAATCTGTAAGTAGATAACAGCATGCAGGACATGGGGCCAGGGTTTACAGAGCAAAAAACATATTCAGAAAATTCGTTATTACTATGTTAGTAAAACATTACCTTAAGCATGCCATTGACTCTGCCCATGGCCTGTAATCAGTCACAGGCTTTTGTTCCAGACAGATTTTTCCAAATTGTGGAGAATTTAGCTCTGGTATAGTAATCCAAAGATCTGTTTTGAGCCCTACTGCGAAGACTGCGTGCTGCCTCTATAAGAGGAAGAATATAGCTAAGAAATGTGAAGCTCCAGTCACTGAGGTCTCAAGCTATACAAGTCCTAATCTGTGGTTACAGAATGGGAAGCTGTTATTTCTGGTGTGATAATGCCCAGAAGCCTCTGTAGGAACCCTTAATGTGAAGTGCTTGCACTTTGCAAACAGAAGGACATGCTTTGCAGTGGTTGTTCCCGTGTTACTAATTTAAATTTACCTTGCAGGTGCATCCTGCATAATTATGTCTGCAGATTCAAGGAACTGATGTTTGGGCCTGTTTTTTATATAGCAGAAAGATTTATTGGCTTTGTATTCCACTCTGCTACTTAACATGACCCAGATTTTGTCACCAACAACAGTTTTTAATTTTTTTTAATGTGAGCACACCATGAAGTTATTTGAAAGTCTCTGCTGTATGAAATCTCTGTTGCTGTTAGGTCCAAAATGAGATGTACATGCTACTTCCTCCTTTTATAAGCTGAGGTATGTTTTTACAGTGATTAAATACTACGGGGTCTTTCAGCTTTTATTGGTTCATACGTCGGCAGCCCCCAAGAGGAGTGGAGAGGATGATCTCCAAGCGTAGCTGTGATCTGGTCTGATGGATGGCTACCACTAAGCAGCGCCTGTCTGGTGACCTCAAAGCTTTCCCCTGCCTGATCTCAGAGTGCAGCATACTCACGCTGTCTTTGAGGAGATGGGCTTTGGCTCCAAAGTAACAAAGCATCTCTCCTGAAAGGCTGTGGGGGAAAACACGTGATGCTCCTGCCTGCCTGCGCCCTGGCAGCCGTGCCCCATGGTGCGGGCCATGGGGGGAGCAGGGGGCTGAGCAGTTCCGCTGGCTGCAGGCAGCAGCTGGGCAGAGGTTGCAGGAGCAGTGCTGTGTTGCTGAGGGACACTGTTTCTAGATCCCACTCTGACTTTGCTGCACTGTTGAGCTCCGAGTTATGCTTCTGGCTTGCTCTTCGCCGATACAACTCCCTGAAAGCCTTCCCTGGGGGTACAGTGGTTTGTAAACACATCTGCATCACCCTGGAGTTAACACAGGCAGTACAAACAGTAAATCCACCTTTTTCCACAGATGATTGCTTTTCTTTTTTTTTACACTTTGTTTTGAAGAAATGCTCTGGTTTCTTAAAATTGAAAGCTGTGGGTTTTTAAAGAGTTGAGTTTTTAAAGAGTTACTCAGAAGCCGAAGCAGGTGGAGTGCTGTGGAGTGCGTCATGTGGTAAGAGGATTAGGGATGTTGATGTGCATGGTATATAGAAGTAATTTATTGAACTTTCCAGCCACTTGGCTATTCTGAGTACAGATGTTCAGACAGCCTGTGGCACTGATTGGTTCTAAGGGCAGGCAGAACAAGGATGGAAAAAGGCAGCCTAACAAGAGGGACAGGAGTAAGAGAGCAAAAAGAAAACAGCGTACAAAGTGATACTCTGCATGAGTAAAGGAGCCCTAGCCCTAGCAAGGACTGTGAGTACGTGACCTGCACTTGCATCATCTTAGCTGTCCTAAGAAAATACCTGTACTTTCATCTTCCCTAAGCCTAATGCACCAGCAAGGAACATGTGGTTTGTAACTGCTTGTCCCAAAGTTTTTGAGGATGTTGGGGAGGAGAATATAAAGTGGGAAAATTACAAATTTAAAAGCAGCTGTGTAAATGCAGATGTATTATGATCTTCTCTGATAGAGATGGTGCAGCCTTCAAATGAGGGTGTCTCTCCCCGAAGTGTTGATTTATTTTACTGTTACATTCTCTAAAGTGATGAGCGTTCCTTTGCCTCCCAGTCTGGGGGGAGCACAGCAGAGAAACCTCTGGGCAGTTTGTGAAGCTGACTTAGAAATGCATGGGCATGCTTTCCTACAGAGCGCAGTAGAATTCAAGGCAGGCTGGTACAGCCCAAAGGAAGCAGGTTTGGAAAAATAGCCTGAATAACATCCCCATGGAGCTCCTGGTACCAATCTCCTTGGGCAGATTCTGGGTTTTGACCTCTCTTAGTTGGGCTGTAGCCAGAGAGCCCTGCCAATCGCCCTCTCCCCAAGTGGGTGCAGCAGTAGGTGCTTAGTTGTGCACATGGAAAGTAGCATTGAATGCTTTGGGGACTATGTGCCTACCCTAACAACTGTTTTCAGTCCTCTCTAGGAAGAGGCTGTAGCTGCCGCAAGCAATTGCAGAAACCAGTACTGTAGCTACCTTCGCTCATGTGGGATGGAGATGAATCATTAGGAGCTTCTGTACCGAAATAAGTGTTCTTGCATGAAAAGGTTGTCTCTAATGCTTTACTCAACTGTCTGGATTTCTAGCTGATTTTTTTTTTAATAATTTTTGAACAAAGCAGAAAACCATTTCTTTGTGAGACTTGCTCAAAAACAAGAGGTTCATTTTTCAGTGGCATATGTGTGTGTTGCATGTAAATGCAGGAGTCGATGTTTCAGCATCTCATTAGTTGGGTCACTTGCTTATTGACTTTTATTTACAAAAGATAAATTAAATGTCCTGATGATTTGCCTGGAAAACATACTAGGCTATTTTTTCTTCTTAAAACACAGAATCCCTCCCTTTGGAGGCAGGGTGTTGACATCAGATATTGCTAATGCTTATGCAGGTGGCTTTGTATTTTAAACTGCTGGAAAGGAGCAAGTTGCATGCGGGTAATGGTACTTGTGAACAGTGTGCACTAGAACAGAGCAGCAGCCCTGAAGAGAAAGATGTGAAGGTGGATTGCGTCTGCAAAAGTTGCTAGTGTGGGCCCCCACCGTGGGACCATCCCAAAGCAGCCTTCTGGGTTTTAGCTATGAGGGTCATGCTGCTGGTAATGGAAGTTGTGCTGACATAAAACTATCTATGCTGCTTTGTAGAGCTAATTTTTAAATAAGCACAGCTGTGCCTACAGCCAGATGTATAACTGCTCTGTGATCTACCAAAAGCTGTATTACAGATGGTGTATGAAGTCAGCATGTTGATGGTTGTCTCTAACCTGCTAGATATGCTCAGTGTCAGCTGGACTGTCAGGAGCAGCCAACCTGCCCGGATGGTTCAGTGCAGTAAAATGTTCATATAAGGCTGCAGTGGCAAAAGAAAGTGCAGTGGACTATTGCCACGGAAGCTGCTGCAGCAGGAACTCGCCTGATGTGGGACAAATGAGTGATGTGCAAAGGGTTGTGTAAGCTGGCACTATGTGGTACTGTTCCAGCATTGACTCTGCTGCTTTAAAGTGTTTGGCTTTTAAAAATGATTTTAACCATAAGACTTTGTACCAGTGTTTGGGAAGTTCTCTTGGATGTTGATAGTGCTGATTGGTGGGCTGTAAGATCTCACCACAGAAATGAAGTAAGTATATAATTAAAGGTGTCAACACTACCTGCAGTGGGCTTTTTATTCTTTCTACTTCACTTGGCACAGCTTGAAGGCTTTGTAGCTTTAAAACATGATGATAAACACAACAAAATACTCTCTTAATTAAATGTTTTTTGACTGTGGCTTAAATCTACAACAAGCTGCACTTCCGTGGAAGACTGCCACAAGATCTCTCACATGTTCTCATTCTCAGAACAGTTATCTTGGTGGCACAGTGTATATTTGGTCAACGGGAAGGGTGTAAGACCTGCCTGCTTGGTCCCCTGAAGATGCCCAGAAATTTAACTATTTTCATACAGTGTCTTATCACATGTGGTAACCTGTTGAGTGACAGCCAAAATCCTTTGCCCTTGGCATCCCAATGTTGTTCTTGGTGCCCCACTTAAGTTCTTTGCCTTGGCCAGGCAGAACTGCCAGCAAGTGCACAGCAGCATGGAGCAAGGGGAATGGGCAGGGCACCTTGGTTATCACCCTGGGCCTTGGGAGGCCACTGTCGCATCAAGTGGGAAGGCTGTCTTGTATCGTGTGGGAACAGGTACATTAATGCTAGATTTGACTTTCAAGGGTTTTGCTATAATGCTGAAGAATGTGAGATGAGAATCTGGATCCAGTACATAGCAGGGGAACAAGCTGAACTGCAGGAAGTTCCTTAGTTTACTAAATACTTTGCTAAATTTTACCATTCAGTTTAAATTTTACTGTTTGGTTTACTAAGTAAATACTTTCTTTACTTGACTTGTCATAACTCAGCGCTGTCTGGTGTGGAGGCCAAGGAACTTTATTGACCAGAGTCAGCACAGAGCAGCTGTGTGCTGATTTTCAGTCCTTTTTCATTTGTCCTTGGATCACTTTTAGACCCAGCTCTTAATTCTGTCTGTGGACAGAAGTCAGAGTGCCATGTGTGGATTGCTTTGCTGACACTGTGAGGAAACTCATCTTTTTTTAATGTTGGGGGGGGGGGGAAGAAAAAGTGCCCTTTCATGGAAGCTGTTTGGAACAATTTTTGTGACTATTGTTGTTACGTGCAGATGCGGAGCCATTGTCAAATGCTTACTTACAGATCTTGGAAAAGTCAAATCACACTTTGCTAAATAGCTTGGAATAAACTTAAGTGAAAACAAATGTAGAGCAGGAGTGTATGCTCCTGAGTGCCCAGGCAAGGGTGCAAAGTAAGTTTGTGAGGGAAGGTGACCTACTAAAAACTCACCCAGAACTTTAGGCTGCTGAGAGAGCCTTTACACTCTAAGAGGAGAAGCATCTTTAGAAGGAGTATGTACAATTTCTTCTTCCTTGTCTAAGAAAGCCAATATAATGTCTTTTTGAGGGTTGGTGATTTTTTCATTTATTGCATCCTTGTGGGTTGGCTTTGAGCTCCAAGCAACTCAACATTATGGATCATGTTTTGATCATTTATATAGAATTCTTGTTCTAGGCAGTCCTAAAGGAAGTAAGATGCATGTACCAAAATAACAAATGCAAACATCTACTTGCCCTAAAATATTGGTCAGAACCACAGCTGGTAAAAATTAGGATGACTCCTTTGACTTCACAGAATGACAGAATGGCAAGGGTTGGAAGGGACCTCAGGAGATCATCTAGTGCAATCCTCCTGCTAAAGCAGGTTCACCTAGAGCAGGTTGCACAGGACATCATCCAGGTGGGTTTTGAATATCTCCAAAGAAGGAAACTCC
>BOSO01012868.1:44195-112971 GCA_018403395.1 Gorsachius goisagi
GCATCCATATGTTAATACCTGGGCCTATCAAGGTAAAGGGATATTTTATCATGAATCTCAGTTATGCTTTAAATAAGAGCACTAACTCATTTACACAGCAGACCAAAAGGAGAATTTTCTTTCACTGTGTTTTCTTCTTACACATCTGATTTATCCTGCCCTAAATGACAATGCTTTTGACCTCTTTAAGATTTGTACGTTATGTTGTAAGCACAGATAAATTACAGTAGATTTTGAAACTTTTCATCTTTTATTCTGAGTCTGTCACCTCTGAGCTACTAAATGACAGGTCAATAATCAGAACAGGAAAAATGGAAAAGGGTGAAATAACCTATTAACAATGTGCACTCAAATTAGTCATGCAAACCAAAGAAAAAGCGGTTAATTCACCTGGAGTTCTATTTTTCTTGAAGTTCTGCTCAGTAAGGAAGGCTAGAAACACTGGTGGGACTGGAGCAGGGGGAAGAATGTGGCTGGTGGGGACCCACCCAAGAGAGAAGATGAGGTTGCAGGCGGGCATGCAGGGGCTGCCTGAAGGATGGTCACACAGAAGTTTCACGTAAATCTTTCTGGGTTTTCTGCAATGTTTATGTTTGCTGAGAAGTTGAGCATGCAGCTTGCTTTCTTGCTAGGCATCAAACCCAGCGAGGCTGCTGCAGTTTGCCCTGAGCTAAGCTGAGCCAAAACAGGCTCCGCAATGCGTGCAGTCTGAGGGCGAGGTGCCAGCCTCCACTCCACAATCATATCTCCAGTACAGAAACACAAATGGCTTTCCCTCGTTAGCTTCTCCATTTGTTTTGAGTCTATTCTTATGATTTGAATAGCTATGGCTCTGGGGGAGACATTACTCCCGTGCACAAAAGAGAATAATGGGACCAACCTGGTCGAAATAGGATCTAGTAACAGTAATCCCTTGCAAGGTGATCGCTGCTGATTGCACATGCAAGTTTTTGCTGGTAGACAGGGTGAGAAGGAAGAAGGAGAGTTTGTCTGTGCACGTTGTATCACAACAGAGGAAGTTTATGTTATTCTTCATATTCTGCAAAGTCCTTTAAAGCAAGCCTCAAGTGCTAGTGCTGGTGTGTCTGCTGCCCAGCCAGGGGTTACTCAGTGAAGCTCTGTCCCCACCCTGGGTGTCCACAGACCACTGGGTCTAGGCAGGCATTTGGAAACTCCAAGGGTGCTTTTGTGCTCTGACTTTATAACTTATATTGGAAATCCTGATTGGTTTTTTAAGCAAAAACCCTATATAAATAAATACATTCTTCATGCATACACTTGAGGGGAGAGGAGAAAGAAAAATCTGAATTTGATATACAGTCATAATTGTATAATCATTCTGAGGATGGAAGGCTAGGTGAAGCCACTATTTTATTCGACTGAGTAAAGCTTTGAAAGGTAAATGGTACATGTATGGAACACTGACCTCCTTTCATATCGGTATTTTCTGTGTAAGTGCCATTTAAGTCAATGTAAAAATCCTTAAAAAGTGCAAATTCACTATTTAGGTTTCTTATGCACATGGCTCTATACATGGGATATATTTGTGTACTTAGATAGAAAGTCATACTTAAATAATTTATTTTAGGCTAGTCATTAACTATGCAAAACCCAATTCACGTTAAATATTCAGTTCTCTTCCTACAGAAATTCAGTGTCACTCTTGGTTTATTGCATATCAGTAAATTATGATTCAATTGTGCTCACTTTGGCAATAAAGGCTGGGTTTTAAGACAATGAGATTATACAGGCGCTTTCAGAATTATATTTAGTCAACAATTAGGTTGATGTTTGAGTCAGAAAGTGATTCAGCTCACTTTTTTAGAGTGTGGGTTCTGCATGGCCAGTGGGATACAAATCTTGCGTATTTATTTCAAGAAGGAGTGCACAGATGGGAGATTCATGTGGCTGGAGCAGGACTGCTGGGTAAGAAAGGACTGTCCTACCCAGTATACCTGGCAGCTTTCCATAATCACTTTTCAAGGTAAGCTTGTGCAGCTACTGAAAATTTAATTACATCAAAAGTACCTTTTTGTGCTTCTGACTGCTCTTGACTTCCTAAAGATGGAGTCAGCACATACCATTTGTCCATATCCACCTGTCTCCAGACCAACATATTTCACTTCCTAAGACTTAATGCTCTATGAATGCCTCTTGTTTGCTGTAGGCAAGATTTAAAATGTTACTCCCACTCCCAGCTTCTGCTTCTAAGGGCAAGAATTTAAAAACTACCTCTGTGCCCTACCTGGAAGTTTGCCTGGGCACTGGAGTTGGATTCAATAGCTACTCAAGACTTCATAGATAACTGGCAATACATTCTGTGCAGTGTGTTGTTATTGGAAAGCCATATCTACGTAGAATGTCAAAACTTGATGAAGTTGTGGAGAAGGAAGTGATGTACCGTAAGTCATTCATACGGAATCATTTGCAGAGCATTTTATGTCAGCTATAACAGTCTAGCAGGTACTAGCAGAATATAAAACTCCTGATCAGAAGAAGAGAACTCTTTAAGCGGCTTTTGTTATTGCAATGTTAGTTAAGGTTAAGTAAGTGTGTCTATTGTAGCCCCATAGTTTTTCACTTGATAATGAAAATCTTTAATCATTTAAGCTGAAATTTTCTGCTCTGTCCTTACCAGAACATGGTTTGTGTGTGGCTCTTTACTTTGGTCTTGCTATATAGAGGAATGTGCTTTCAACTGAACTGTTTCACTTCCAGTTTCTCAATTTGACAAGTTACAATTGGAAAGTCATCTTTAAATATAGTTTTATTTCCCCACTGCACTTTTTTTTGGGGGGGGGGGGGGAGGGGGCAGAAATCCACTTTTGTTGGCTTTTTTGGCATTCTTTGCAATCTGAAGGTTCACTGTTTCAATGTCTTGGTGCTCTTTTTGCTGTCCTTCTAACAGTTTGAGTTCACCAGAGTGTACCCAAACACTAAAGCTGAAGAGCAAGTCCAACCAAAATGTTTCATGCAAAATTTCTGCAAGCTATATTGTTTCTGTAACTAAGGATGTGAGGTGAGAGACAGGGGTATTGCAGAGTGCAACCTGACCAACACAGTAGTGGACCTTTGCAGAGCCAGAGTCTAGAATGGCAAATCTTGTGCTCTGATTCAGCTGGGAGAGCTGATGCTGAGATCCAAGCAGCCATGTAGTGCAAGGAAGACTCACTCTTGTTAGGCAGAACTCCTGCTTTTGATCAGGAAGAGTGCTTTTCAGATAGTCCCAAGGCTGAAGGCTGTTAAACTAAGGCACAGTGTTTATTGGACCCAACTCTTGGTTTGGGGTTACAATCATGACACTATCTTTTGCGCAGGGTTGTAGAACTGCTCTTAAGCACTGCCCTGTCCATTGGGTTTGTCCATGCTGTCCCTCTCAGGTGCATTGATTTTCGCTGCTTCTGTAGGAGAACAGAGAATGTCCCTGTCTCCCTCTCCCTTACCTGGCGACTAAAGCACTGCCACGGGGTGTGAGCATGAAAAATACTACTTTTAAAATGGAGCTTAATTAGCTTATGGAAGGGATTAAAGGAGAGAGGGCTGTAAGGACTGGTGTCTGCAACTCTGGTATTGCAAGCTCGATGTTCCTAATTTGGCTTAATGTAATCTGGTGTCTGACTGGATAACCTTGTTACACTGATACAGTGCTGCCGACCCTTGGAGCCTCCCTTTCTGCCCCTCCCTCCCCACCCATTTTCTTATGGAATAGTTGAAACTGGCAGAGAAGGTGCAAGATCAGTGAAAAGCTAGAGTAATGACATCATGGGACTGCAAAGCTTATTACATTATGGAGGAAGAGGACCAGCATATGCACTGTAATGCTAAAAATATTCCCTGTGACTTGGGACAGTGACACTAGCCACGTGGCGTCTTTGACTTGTTCTGGTAACGTGCTCTCTCGGGGATGTCAGAGTGCAGGACAAGGCTCCAGTGTGGTGGCCAAGACACAGAACTCAGAAGCGCATAGGCATGATCTGCATGGCTCAGCGTGTGGAGCAGAAGCAGATTTGAAAGTTGCAGGAGATTAATGGCAATGAACTGGGCAGGAACTGGACATGCAAAAAGAAAAGGTGGGATCAGGTTCTAGTGCCCAGGAGTTGCGTCAGGTGGGATGGGGGCAGCACTCTCTCGCTGGAGGGCTCGAGCACCTTCCTTCTGGGCTGTTGAGGGAGGCACTGCTTTGACATGCGTACGGACTATCCAGAAAAAGGCCAAAACAGCTGCTGAGGTGAAAAGGTACAGATAGCATATAAGTGGAAAAATTAAATGCCTGCCGCCTCTCAGGCCTGCATGCTACAAACTAATGAGTGTGCAGAGCAGAGTAAGAAACTACTCAGTGTGTTGTATTTGTATTGTATAGGAGGAAGGCAGAGAATATAGGGGGGAAGTTTTCTGATGAGATCTGTTAGACAGCAGGTACAATTTCAAAAGAATTAGCTGACATGCCATCGCTTTGGCCTTGTTTTCCTGCTTTAGGAAAGGTTAATCCTGCTTTAAATTGCTGGTGTTGGACATGCCTTATGATGATCAGGAGTGAGCTTATCTTCCCTTCTTGTTTTTGTCCTAGGTCCAACACGAAAAATGCCCCTGACTGCCAGTGCCATGGACTTTTTTCAACTCTTTGTCCCTGACAATGTACTAAAGAATATGGTGGTCCAAACAAACATGTATGCCAAGAAGTACCAGGAGAGGTTCGGTAGCGACGATGCCTGGATTGATGTCACCTTGACGGAAATGAAGGCCTTCTTAGGCTACATGATATCAACAAGCATCCACCACTGTGAGTCTGTTCTCAGCATCTGGAGCAGTGGCTTCTACAGTAACAAGAGCATTGCACTTATCATGACACAATCACGGTTTGAGAAGATCCTGAAGTACTTCCACATTGTGGCCTTCCGCTCAAGCCAGACAACGCACGGCCTCTACAAAATCCAGCCTTTTCTGGACTCTCTGCAGAATGGCTTTGACTCCGCTTTTAAACCTTCGCAAGCCCAGGTAAGAGTTAACCTGTTGGCAGGGAACATCTAACCTAGGTGCTCTAGGTTGTATCGCTATGACTGAAAGCACAGAGCACAGCTGCCTGAAGAAAGAGCTAGGGCTTCAACAGTGTGAAGCCACGCTGCGGTGCCTTCATGAAGCATGAGAGAAAGCAGTGCTTTGTCCTGTGCGAGTGCTCGTCAGTGTCTGACT
The DNA here is from genome assembly GCA_018403395.1 of Gorsachius goisagi. Classification (NCBI taxonomy): domain Eukaryota; kingdom Metazoa; phylum Chordata; class Aves; order Pelecaniformes; family Ardeidae; genus Gorsachius; species Gorsachius goisagi. Next base: position 49,386 of record BOSO01012868.1, read on the forward strand.
TACAGCTCTGCAGTGCAGGTACCTAGCATGTTTCAGTAGGAATGATGCTCTCTGAACTAGGGCGGTTTGCTATCTAAACAAGCCTGGAGGCTTCTCAGTGAGGTTGGCACCACTAGGTTTTGCTATCCTGAGGATGGGAGGTTGCAGGTTGCTCCTGTGAGGGAGAGTGGAAAGGGCAGAACTGGTGCAGCTGGGCTGGAGGGAAAACCTTTAGTTGCTCCTGGTACAGGCTGAGTGTTGGATGCAGGAACTGAGTTTGCTAGGAGTGACCGTCCTCATCCCTGACCTTAGCAGTAGGTGCTTGCCGTATGGTCCAGCAGCACAGCTACCTCTTCATGACTGGGCAAAGGGAAAATAAGCAGGGGAGCAGGCGCCTTTGCTCGCTGTGGTTGTCAGCTACCCTCAGCAGCGCAGCCTGTGCCTTGCGCCAGTCCTGGTTTTTAATGGTGGGTGATGCTCCTATGGAAAAACTTATTGATGTGTGGATTTTCAACCAACGTGCCAGTGAACTGAAAATATTTCTAGACTACCAGGAATAAAAGTAAACAGGACTCCAATGAATTTTCATTTCTGGATACAGTTAGGGGTCAAGCAGAATGCCATTCTGTAGGGAGACTGCTCCATAGACTGGGCAGACAAGGTAAGGAACTGAATACAGAAACTTATGTAGCTGGTGGGTGTCTGACTACAGCTGTACAGTTGAACTTTTTTTTTTTTACAGTGCAAAGAAATCTTTTCTTAATATTCATTGTGCACTATTTAAACTTTGTTCCAGAACAAATTATCTCCTTTTGGAGCTGTTGCTACTAGTTATGTTCAGAAGTCTGGAAAGGAAAAAGAAAAAGCATGAAATATGTTACTGCTTGAAATAACTTTTCCATCAGGTCTCTGTTTTTAGAATATAAAGATTTCACCTAGACATTTGGAAAGGGTGTGGTGTCCATTGTCCTCTTTTTCTTCCAGTTTTCCCTCTGAAGCATCACATTTTTGCCCACTGCACAAAATTACTGAAGACATAGATGCGTTACATCTACTGAAGTAAAAGAAATTGGGAGGGATTACTGGTTTTGTCTATTTTATAGACAATAAAAATCATACCTGTATAATTCAGGACAACACAGCTGTCTAAAAAGCTGTTACAGTAAAGAAGGGAGGAGGCAGGAGTGTTCTCACTAAGCCATGCCAGCAAGGTGCATTTCCATCAAGACAAAACAGGCAGTGAGAGACATGGCATTGTTGGGACCGAGCTCTCATTAAGATATGAAATCTAATCCTTATGGCCACTGACTTCAATGGGAGGAAGATAAAGCCTTCAGAAATGTGATCACTGTGTCTAATGTAAATGCTTATAATGGTGTGCTGTGGGACATGCTGTGAGTGCAAATCCATTAAAGGATAAAATTTAATTTGCATGTATATCCCTTCTCCCTTCCCCACTCCCGAGCAAGGTTTGAGAACTGAGTTGACAAAATCATAGAGTCCTATTTGCAGTGGCAAAACGTCTAAATCGCCACAAGTAAAATGTATGCTTGTGCTGAGCTTGGTAAGGAGGTGCTATTTTTTAAAAAAAAAAGGGGGGGAAGAAGTACTGACAGCCCAATTCTCTTCCTTCCCCCTCCACTCCTCTGCTCCCTTGTCAGTGTTTACGTCAGTGATTTCTATGCAGCGTGTTTCAGTGGTATTGAGCGGAACAAAAAGCACTAAAATACAGCTTCAAAAATAACTCTGTGAGAAAGAAAAAGGGTTTGGATCTGTTGTCAAAAATACTCTAGTGTAGCACTGGTAGCCTACTGGGAGATGTTCTAGGCCTCCTCCCGAAAGCAGCCTTGTGCCTAACATCCTCCTGGGTGCCATCAGACACTACCTGTCTCAAGAGATGTGGACCCCATCTGCTCAAAACAGCAGAAAAGACCTCTCTCTGGAAATTGTCTTGAGTGCAGATTAGCAGACTGCAGCAAACATCAAACCCAGAATGTCAGGCCCAGTGAGAAATAATAGAAATAATTAAAAATAATAACCTGGTTACACAGAAACAAAGGGAAAAGACAAGGGGAAAGACCCATTCAGATGGGCTTTTGGATGTGCTGCCTCTGAAAGCATTTTGGGAAGAGGGGCCCAGGCTTCTATATTTGGTCATACCTGGAATCCCAAGCTCAAAATGGATCTGTTGCTTAAGGTACATGAGACTTGTGGTATTCCGTGATCTATGCTCAAGCTTCAGGCTAACATCTTGTAAATGGCATCAAGCAGAGGAATGACTTGGGCTCCTTGCTGTTGAAGGCAGAAAGGCTCTTCAGGCTTGTAGGTAGACTTGTTACTGACTTTCTTCCTCTGGCAGTGTGGTCTCACAGAATACGGGCTAGGAAGATGCTGTGCTTAACTCGCCCCTATGGACAGAGCAGACAGTCTGCATCCAGCAGGCAGTGCAACATCTGCCTTCATAGTTATTTCTTCTTGATTGTTTCTTTTTGGAGAGCTAGAAAAGATTCTTCAAGTGGAATTTCTGTCAGAAAATGTTGAGGTTTTTTTTCCTCATGTGTAACCCCTGCCAAAAATGTGCATGCAAAAAATGACACCACAGTTTCTATGAAAGGAAACAGAGGGAGGAAAGAACTATGCCAATATACCAAAACAAAGAAAACGATCTAGTGAATTATAATTACTTTGCTAAATAACTGAGCAAACAAAAGGAAATAATTACTCTCCAGCTTATGAAGGTATTGAAAGCCCAGAACACTATAATTGTCTATCAGCAGTGCTAGCTTCAATTTCTGAAGTAAAAAAAAAAAATGGTGTTCTGACCTAGATTGGATAGGAGTGACAGGAATATTCTCTGCATGCTATCCTTCCCCGACATCTTCTGTATAAATAACTGCTGCCGCTACCTGAGCAACAAGAAATGGAGTTTTGGGGTCTCCTTCTGGAATTGGTGTCACCTCTGTGCTGCTTAGCTTTGTAGCTGTGCTACTGCCTACAAGTGGAAGCCTGGAGACAGGGAGGATGCCCTGCCTGAGCTCAGGAGGTGTACTGCAACAAATTCAAGGATACTCACCTGTCAAGGATATACACTGAATTCCAGAAACCAGAGGAGCTCAGGAAAATAACATCACAGCTCAAATATCCTTCTGTGCCTGCTGAGTATTTATGTGCTTGTCAGCGGGATGCGACTAGACAGGATCGCTGTCTCTGGCTGCCCCTGACTGGCGTGGGAGAGGTCAGGAGCACAACTCCGGGCACTCTCATCTTCCCTCTCCCTCCAAAGTACCTTCTCTTTGGCATTTTGGAACCAAACAGTTCTGCATCTGCCCCATGGAACATCAGCTGGGAACAGTTGGCTTAAGTCCATACCTCAAGCAGGAGTGAACTCCCTGGCAAAAAAAAGACATCACTCCAACCTTTTGGTCCAAGGACATGGTGCTAAATTTTCCCCAGTTACTAGGGGGCTTGTTTGTGTTTTGCTCTTGGTAGTATTGTAGGGTACAGCTAAGCAGTTTCAACATGGTTCTTCCAAACCCACTCGCAGCATTAGATGACAGCTGCTCTGAAAACATGGAGGGGCAAAAACAGGCTGATCAACTCGTTGCTCTTTCATGTCCTCATGACTAAATGTTGATTTAGTAGTGGGCATTTCCAGATGGTAAGATCTTGCTCAAGTCACACCTTTGTATCTTAGTTTTCCTGTTTTCAAAATGATTTTTTGTAAGAGTGCTGGTCCCAAACCAGGACTGTTCTGTCTGTGAGTGTAACACAGACATAAGTATTCAGAGGATGGCATCCAAGTATAAGATGAGGAGCAGGAGAAAGACAGACAGAGGAGCAGTAAGAATATTGAATAGCAAGGTAAATTTCCGATGCCCTGTAGCTTTTGGCCAGCTGATCCTCTGGTGAAGCCAGATTTTAGGGAGAGTTTGACGGCAGAAAATGATGAACCTTTTTGGCTATTTTTAAATTACTTAATGGTAATGGAGTGCTGTAAGAACTGATTATTTTTCTTCTTTGAAGAGAGTTGATTGAAGACTGAACAAATGGGCAGAGGAGCATGAAATCATGGCTCCATCATAGGTGGGAATTAACCTTTGAATGATGGCAAAGAGAATCAGTAATGTGGACAAGCCAAACAGGACTTTGAAAGTGAAGAGAAAAAAAAAATCTGTCTGATATATTGGAGAAGAGTGGCTATTAGAGAAAAATAAAGAAAAGTGATGTAGCTAGTGTGATGGGCTAGGAGAATGACTTTCCAGCAGCAGTCTGTAGGGCAGGATTGCCTTATGTTGGGACCAAAAGGAAAACTTGCAGGATGGCTGTGGGCTTGGACGAAGATTTGACTGGGTGAGTGGGTTATTACTCCAAAATGAGTACCATTTTAGAGCTGTTACTCGGAAAGCATGGACAATGCAGGCATTGCCTGGCTCAGAAGACCTTGCAAGGCATTGGAGGTAAAGACTGACATTCAGATTCACTGGCCAGGAGATAGTAATACGTTATTTGAAGGGGAGGGAAATGCTCTCAAATGCAGCGTAATAAAACCAGAACTGACAGCTAGATATGCAAGCGGAGATGTCAGATACTAGAATAGAATGTAGTTCAGACAGGAGGAGCTTTGGAGAAAAGCAGCAGAAGCACAAGCTACTATTGCAGAAGCAATGGCAGAATCTGTGCATACAGCTGCAGTTACCCAGGGGACTCTGTTTGCAACTGGATGGTACCCACCAAAAGCCAGAGACAAGACAAGCTGAGGCAGTTTCTCCAGGAGACAGGCTGAAGAGACAGCCTGTATTGAGGATGGCCATGGAGCTAAGAGAAAAAAGGACATGTTGGTTCATTATCTAGGGCAATGGAGTCCAGGAAGTCCAAGTACCAAAGAGTTAGTGGCTCTGGGCTTTGCCCACAAGTGTATTTGGGCTGTGGTGAGAGTAAGATGGGTGAAACTGTGGAGTAGAAAGAGCTTTGGAGGTGATCTAAAATGAAAAAGAGAGAAAGGCACTCCTGACAGTGGTTAGCTGTTTTGTTCGGTGAATGAAAGATGTTGTGAGATGGAGCAATTGCTGGAGAGGCAAGGCTCCGAGATGAGCTCCAACACTTGGAGTGCATATACATATTGAGGGGAAAACAAAGAGTGAAAGCTTGGCAAGAAGGTCTAGCAGGGATGAGGATGGCTATAAAGAAGAGGAAAAAAACCCCCAATGGGATAGCTGTGGGGGAGCAAAGCAACTAGATGAGGAGCTTCTTAGACCTGAACAAAACTGGGGATTTGAGAGAAGACAATGGGGATGATTTCTCTGAAGAATTCCACGAGTTATCTCGCATCAAAGGAAGTCAGAATGAGAAGAGGAGGGCTTGGGGAGTGAGTCAAAGATGGTGAAGAGGCGGCCAGAAATACATGTAGGAGTCAATTAAGCCTGAAAGTAGATTTTTATTTAGGAAGATGAGAAGCAGGAAAGAACATACCATAGGGGCAGTAAGCTCAATCCTGAGAAAGTGGGTATTGCAGCAACAGCAGGAATGGGGAAGGAGCAAATACCACTTTGCATGGGGATTTGGCAAAGAGTGGATTTGAAATTACAGGAGGAGCAAGGAGGCTGAGAATGGAGGAGAGTGAACAAACTAATACGAGTGGCCAGTGGCAACAGGGCTAACTTTTGTCATAGGAAAACCATGTTAGTGCCAGAAGCAACAAATTGCCCCCTTTGAAAATGAGATGGGGATCAGCTGTTCCAGCAGCAGGCACAGCCCATACAATGCCTTGCTTGCAAAGTCCTTTACAGCTGTTGAAGCAGTGGTTGCATATGGAGGGGTGACAACACTTGTCTCCCCACCCTCTCTGGAGGAAGAAAGAAGAGCAAGCTCCAGGGTTTTCATTTCAATTTCCCTGCCTGTCCACATTCCCTCTTTGCAGCAGCAGCAAATCTTGTCCTATTCTGTTTCCATTTTCATTCCCTCTTCCCAGCACTTCAATAAGGACTTTGGTGGAGTCGTCTTCTGGAGAAATGGGAATGACTTAAGAATTAGGGGAAGGGAGGGGAAGCTCTGGGTCTTAGGGAAAGAAGAGGAGGATGGGGAGAAGTTTTCAAAATTCAGATTTACTTTCTAAATTTAAGGCTGACGGGCCTCACTCAGCCTTCTAAGGCAGAAAAGAGTGCAAAGAGTAAGCAGGATGCTGTAGAGCTGCTGTGAGGAGAGCTGGTGCTGTGGTGCAGAGGAGGGAGCTGAGCTAATGACAGAGGGTAAAAGATGTCCTCAAGTGGTGGTTATACAGCTTCTTCTTTCTGCTGCTCCCGATTCTACAGTGGGAGAGACTGACAGTTGAACCTCACCATTCAGTGGCATCTGGTGATAAGAGGGCCTTTCCAGAAGCTGAGGAATTCTAACGGTGTATCCAATCCCATCCCAAAGGATGTAGTCCTCCCCTCTGCATGGAAGAGGCAGAAAGGCAAAAGCAAATGAGGCCATGTTTAATATTTGCAAAACACCATCAGAATTCCCTGAGGTGGAAGTGTGAAATGCCCCAGGTGGCCTTCAGGAAGGAAGAGTGGTGTTTCATGTGGACCTCTAGAGAGGAAGAGGATTTGGCTCCAGTGGGGAAATGGGACAGCTGCAGCTTTAAGAATAAATAGCTTTGTGTGCAGCTCTCCTTGCTCACATCTGCATTTTGGTGTATAATTTGAACATTTCACAAGAGTGCTTTCAGATGGTCCTGTGAATGTTTTATGAGGCGTTAAGAAGTGAAGTGCGTATAAATGAAAGTCTGCAGCCGCCACTGCGTGGGGAGGGTATGGGTGCCTATTTTGGGCTGACAGAGTGGTGTTCAACAGACGTCTTGTATTCAGGAGGCCAGCAGCTGCTCATCACTGGTACTTAACTGCTTACCCACCACACATCTCTCCTGTGAGCATCGCTCCCAGGTTTAATGCAGCTTTGTTCTCATTTCTGCCACTGGCTGCACACAGATGTGCACAAAAGTAGCACACATGCAGATGTGGAAAGGGTTGGTCTGAGGGTGAGAGCCTCTGCATTCTGGGCAACTGTCTCCTGGGGTGATGATCACTGGGAAAGAATGGGCTCCTTTAGATCATAACCCATCTGACTTACTTTACAGAGGTCTTTAAAAAGGTATGAGTTATGGCCTGCTGGGACTGCTTTCCTCTCGTGTACTAGGAGGGGAGCCTGTAGTGACTTGATCTGATTTAGATGTAGATGTCTGAATTTGGTCAGCATTCAGCAGCTGAGACCTTTCAACAGTTTCCAAGCATTTGTACTCTGACAAGTGACTTCCTAGACAACTCACACACCATGCAGTCAGGGATGTGTGTGTTGTGCACAGCTACCTGTGAGCTGCAAGAAGCTGGTAGAGCTTTTCTACAGGTGGGTTCTATAGTCTAAAGCCTAATGACTTTGCTACAGAATTAATGGAGAGAAGTGTAACAAAACAGCTATAAAGAACAGGGAACCACTTACATCATCTGGATGCAGAATGTAGAAATTGCTTCACTTTCACAGATTTTCATTACTTGCTCCAGTTTGCCTTGTCTTTTTCTATTCCTTCTTCTGGTCCTTTAGCTTTCTTTCTCCTCTTGTCAATTTTTTCAGCTCCTGTGGCAAAAGCATCTTTCCTGAAGCTGCTGCCACCAGGAAAAATGTTTTCTTTCTCTTTATCACCTCCTTAAGTGGCAGCAGAAAATACCTTTTTCTCCCTTAACTTCTCTCCCTCTTTGCTGTGTGTTTTCCTTTACTGTAACCAAGGAGTGTAACTTACAACATATTATAGGGAATGTCTGGGTAGAAGACATTCTGCCAAACAAGATGAAGCTGATGATAAAGCTTGGAGAAGGATGCTACTAACAATCCCCACCCTCCATGCCCCACCTGATTTTGGAGGGATATTGAACTGCAGCTGATGGAGAGGTAGAGGCCACGTTTTGGAGGGATGTTAAACTAGCTGGTAGTGAGAAGTGAGAGCCATGCATTGCAACGTTTCCAAACCACATGTAGAGTAGCTATCCACAATAGAGTGTGCTTGGCCAGGCTTCGGTTTTTGTTGGATGGTAGCATTGAACGAAAGTGGGTTTGCTCCTTTGTATGAGGTGATGCACACAGGAACAATGCAAGAACTATATTTCCTTGGAATAATTTAAAGCACCATTTTTTTTTTTTCAGCAATCGTGTACTCTTCTGTTTCTCCGTCTGCCCCCTTTTCTTGCCAATTGCAGGTACTACATGAGCCCCTGATTGATGAGGATCCCATTTTCATTGCCACGTGCACAGAGAGGGAGCTGCGCAAGAGGAAAAAGAGGAAATTCAGTCTCTGGGTTCGGCAGTGCTCATCCACTGGTTTCATCTGCCAGGTGGGTTTTACCTCTTCAGATGTCTTGATTCACTTCCAGCAAGCCCTTAAATATGTTGCAGGACCAAAGGTAATAGTCACTTCTCTTCATTACCTTGCCGGGGGCTACAATCTGAATGGAGCAGGCCTCTGCCTCCTGCAGATACTAGACCCCACAGACAGTGAGGACAAGTTCCTGATTCTCTGTTTGCTGTATGATGTCGCTGAGGGTGCCTGTCTCTAATACTGTCCATCTGGCTGCCAGCCCTAAGCTAATTACATTGAAATGGAGTTACAAGGTCTGTCTGTTTGTACATCCCAAGTTTATCTAAACGTCTAGGTACTGTGACTTCTGTCATTTTTAATGAGTCAGCTTCTCTCTGTAAGTATACTGCTGCATCTGTGATAGCCAGCGGTGTCCAACAGACTAAATCAATATGGTATCAAGATGTCCATTTTTCTGTGAGAAACATATTAGCGGAGTTTCCTATTACATCTCTTTTCACACCATTACTTCTCTACCAAAGAAATAAAATCTGATGTGACTTCAAGGTGTGATATGAGCTTGAGTGGGAGACGTGTTAAAGGGTTTGTTTTCGGTGTTGTAAAGCATTGGGGATAACTTTTCAAATTATCAGATTCCCCAACTGCTGATGTATTTTGAGAGCTCTTGAAAAATCTGGCCACTTATTTTGATACCTAGGGGTGAGGGGGCAGATATTTTCTGATATTTCTTTTTCCCAAGAGCTTCTGTGAAAATGTGGTGTTCCAGAGCAGCGGTTCAGAGGTGCAGGTAGGACGTGCACACTGTCTGCTCAGGCTGAATGTGTGTCAAAACTGCAGGGCCTGTGGATTTGCTGCAGTTCGAACATTCCTTCACAGTAAAACTTGATCTGTGAATCACTACAACTGTGTGAGTAGCTATGCAAGAAAAGAGGCTTGCTGGGAACAGGGGTTTATATTTTCAGCATTTCTATTCACTCTAAGAAGAAAATTAGGATCATACATCTTCCATCCAGGTTTCAAAGCAGTTATTTTGTCCGTTACAAAATAGATTCACCTTGTGAAGCATCCTTGGAAGTTTCTGCTCTCAAGACTTTTGGAAAGTCATTTGCTACACAGAGGCACCTTCACAGAGGGTGAACTCTACCAGTCCCACACGCAGCTTATTACTGAAGCATAATGGGTACAGCGAGCACAAAGTTTGCTGATCTCTCTTGCCATGCTCCCCCCAGCCAACTGCCACCAAACATTTAATAAGTCTTCAGACAGGCCAGAGCTTTCAGATTCTGAGCTATAATTACGTTGCACCCCCAGTCCTGTCCATTGAGAGAATAAATTAATGGAATGTCAAATTAAACAGAATAGATGCTCAGCACCACCCTAATCCTCCTGCTCCCTTAATGAATTAGATACTCATGCTTCACTTGCATCCGGATGACGTCCAGGATCATCTTAGCAGCCGCTTTCTATTTTCATTCCATGGCTTGACTGTAATTATAATCATGCTAAAATGATTGGGTGAGAGGGACCTTAGGGAAGGGTGAAAAAGAATAGACAGGAACACGAACGTTCATGCTAAAATGGAAAAACCTAGTCTGGGGAGGATGGGGATCATCAGCTATGGTATGCCTGGAATGCTACGTGCAGTTGTGTGTCACACTTAGGAGGGATCTTGCAGAATCCAAAGCACTTATTTGGTGGTGGTTTGGTTTATTTACTATATTAAAATAGAGGGGTGTTTTTTCTGTGTTTAACATACAGAGAGAATTGATTTAAACAAGAAGAAAATCCAATGTTTTCCCCCTTGTGCACACCTTCCCCTCCATCTCTTGTGAAACTGCTATTGTGAAGGACAGACTTGTTGCCTGATAGTTAAGGACTGACTGGTCTATCACCTGTCTGCTGTTGGAAAAACCTTATAGCATCCACTTGGAAATACGTAGAAATTTTCTAATACTGTCTGGATGAATACCCTCCCTCATTGTTTCCACATGATGACCTCAAGGTAATTTTATTCACCATAAAATATGACTTCATAAACACTTCATAAATCAGGCTAATTCAGTTTCAAAAGTCTGAGTAATATGTATAAATATATATATAAAGGTGAGACATCCCAGGCAGAAGAGGGAAGTGAGCTACATATGACTGGCTTTCAGGAGTGGAAGGAACCTCAAGAGGTCTGTGATGCTCCTGGCCAAAAGCGAGGTCCTCTAAACCTGAATTGTGAGTCTGTTGTTAGAAAATCTTCATTTGAGGACATCCCAGTTTTCCCAGTGATCTGCTTTTCCTATGATGAAAAGACTTGGTTGGTTTGTTTTCCTAATGTAAAATTGATATCAGTGTTTCAAAGCCACAAGCTACTCTGTGAATAACTCCTGGTTGGCAGCTCACGGGGCAGCTGTTAATGTTAGGAGTTTTAGCTGTTTGACTCCCCATATTCCTCGGTCTGCTTGTTCTCATGAACAAAACTCTGAATCACTTTTTTGGGTGTGAGTAAATACTTCTGTTTGATGGGTCATCATTTGCTTTTTTTAAGCAAATGGTGTTCAGTTAAAAATCCAGCCCAATAAGCCATTCAGGGAACAAAAGTAGCATAAAAACGAAATGCTGCTTGTGGATATAAGAAGGTGCATAGGCTTATATATGCATGATATAAACAATGTATATCTATTAGACTACTTTTGTCTTCTGTAATACAGATAACCTGACTCCACCCTGACAGCTAAGACTATTTTAAGATGGATGCACAATTTCAGATCATAACTCTGCTTCAGAATTTCACAAGCGAAGTGTCGTGTTGCCATGAATAGCTTTGTTGCTGAGTATCTTTTCGGGGTCAACTGGCCAAGTGGGAACACGCAGGAAGGACACATCATTCAAACAAAGTCATTATACATCTACAGCAGCTGGGAACATGAACAAAACCTTTCCGAGCTCCAGGAGAGCTGAATTAGCAAAGCAGGCAGCAAAACTGCTCTGATACTGTTGGTTTTTTCACACATCCTTGATGCTGGACATCAAGGTGGCAGCAGCAGTTGCTGCAGGACAGGACTTGGGCCTTCTCATTTCTTTCTTTCTAATTCCATAAGAACAGCAAGCTTGGCTTGCACAGCCTCAGGTGTCCCTCTCTGGTCCATCTTCTCTTTGCTTTCCTCATTTCCCTCCAATATATTTCTCTACATATATGTTACCATTAAGACACTTTTCAAACCAGCATTTTAGTATCTTGATTGCAGTTTAGATGATTGCAGTAGAAGTGTTTCTTTCTTAGAATATTTGCTGAGTAAGTCATCCTATTTAAATCAAAACTCTAGTCGTGTCAGTTTTTATTTCTCTTTTCCTCTCAAACAATCTGGAACACTTGCTTGTAAAAGATGTTCATAAATAAAATCGGTAGGACTCTTTCTCATTTTAGATATAGCAATAGAGCTCATCAAAAACTGCTGAGAGTTCCCAAATCAGGGCTTGGTATTTTGTCCTGGTAGGACACAACATGCTCTCTCTTCCCTTTTCTTGTGTGGCTCATAAGGAATGAATGTGGTCATGAGAAACTGTTACTAAGTGGTGCCTCATCCTTGTGTAGCTTCTCCTAGTCGTTTTGCAGAAGGAGAAGGAAGCACAGGAAGCTGGTGCCGTGCACTGGACCCCACAGAGAGTCAGGCAGGACAAGCTCTTCCCATAGTGCCTCATCCTGAACCATGGGCCCATGGCACAAACCTAACCCTAAAGACAGTCTCTGACCCCAAAAGCCATCAATCAACAAAATGGAAGGCAGTATGTAGATGGTAGAAAATGCTGCAAAGGCACAGTCACGCAATATTAATCACTATGATAGGTGGTAATGGAATTAGCTCATCAACCTAATTATTCACTTAAAACCCCTGTGATATCATGGTGGAGAAGAGATGACTTTATGGATGTGTGTATCCTTTCCTATTCCTTGGAATGAAATTTATTCTCTGAGGCCATTCTGGACGTTCTTCCCTTCCCGCACTGCCTCCCTGACCCCAACTATATGGGGGCCCCCAACTATATGGGCTCTACGCTTGCTTTTATTCACTGGCAGGAAGTTCTTGCAATAATGCATTTCATTTTCACTACTATCCCTGTGAAACGTGTCACTCAGATTTATGAAGTCCTTTAGATCCTTGTGCTGGGACTGAATTTGAGTTTCCACCTTCAACTGCTTACCCTGAAGACACGATGAGTCAGAACAGATTAAGGAAATGGACTGTGTCTCTGCAGCTCGAGTCTTCCCACGGTACTGAACATTCAGCAGCTCACACCATGGTGGTATTTAAAGAGTGCAGCATGGATCAGGGTGGCCCCTGCATGAGAGGATAAGAAATGGCTCTCTCCCTGAAGAGCAGCAGTCGCAGTGAAGGGAGATGTCTGAGGTCACTCCACAGATCAGCGACAGAGCTCTCAGTTGCAGCAAAAACCCTCAAACGATGTAAACATCATGCTTTTATAGCAAATGCTGTGGGTTCGTTCTTTATTTCAAACAGGGTAACTACGGTCAGCTCGAATATTTCATAACACTGTTGATTTTATAGAGTAAGAATTTCCAGAATTTAGAAATACTGAGATGGTGCCCCAAAGAATTTATAATTTACACACACACCGCCTAAGTGCATTCAGTCACTGGGAAAGGGAGGGGTAAATAAGCCTGAAGTGAGTTTTGTTTTCAAGGTCAGGGTTGTGGGAAGGTTGGCCATCTGTGCATTTGCTTAATAAAGCTGCTCAGAAATGTTGGTGTTTCAGCTTGTTTAAGTTCTGTTTGCAGATTAGTCTGAGCCCTTGGGTTTCTTTAAACAGTGCCCCGATAATTTCTCTGTTGCTGGAACAGTTGCATCTGGAATGCACAGATGTAGCGGCTGCTTTGAGGAGGTTCTCAAGGTCAGGCTTTGGCTGGAGGGGATCCCAGGAAATCTGATCACCTTCGTTTGTCAGTGGCTGGAAAATCCTATCTGCTTTCTTCCTCTGGTCCCCACCAGGCTCTGGCTTTTTAATGCATGCGGTTCTGTATTGTCAGCATCTGGGGATCTGAGATCTCAGTTAAAAGTCAATTATCCTCTTGCTCACTGGTATTAAGTGGGAAGGTAGTTTTGCAGGTGTGTGATGGGCCAGCCCCATTCACTTCTGTGGAGTTTACAATCTTACCATGTTTCTAGATGAATACGGAAAACAAACACCTAAATGCGACCTAATGCAAAGATCTCTCCCAGAGTTTACATGCAGCCCCGGCGTCTTATTTTCAGGTGGGAATGAAGGTTATTTTTTAGTTCCCATCTGCAGTCCTTGGTGTTTCTGATGATGAAACTACCTGCGTAGTTGACTCCTTTCTGCAGGTGTTCTCACTCGGCGCAGCTCTGCCTGAGGAAGAAGTCTAAAAGCACCAGAGCCTCCTCTCTTCCTCATTTAACAGTTTTGCCATAGGAACACCCCTCACAGATCCCATCCCTTTGTGCTGGGTGCTGCAGGCAGAACAAAAAGACGATCCCCACCATAGCAAGTTTAGCATCTAAACGCAAGACGGAGGCATGAGCCTCCCACAGCAGGTCAGTTTAGTTTGGGCATCTTTCAGCTGCGCAGAGGCTCTGCACGCAGGATGTGTGCAGCAGTATCTATTGCCTCCCACACGCAGCAGAGAGCTGGGACCAACACGCTGCCAGGCACCAGTATACTCCCCACTCCTGGTGAGTTGGCACAGGCCAGGCGGTCATCAGCTTTGTTGCTTCTTGGAAACGAGCTGGGTCCTTGATGTTGCTGAATTGTCATCTTCTGTTGTTTTTTTTTTATTACGATTTTACAGCTTTTTATGTGAGTATTTTCCTCCCTGAGCTACTACATGTTATCCCCTCAACAGTCACAGCACTTTTGATAGTTTTTACTTTTCTTATCTTGCATCATTTATATGCCTTCTCACTTACATATATCCTCACTTATATGCCTTCTCACAGCTCAACAGTATTTCTCTTAGAAAAACTGAGCCAAGGCTGTGCAATTGTGTGGCACCAGAGCGCAATCTCGGTCATGGACCTGAGCTGGGCTGCCAGTTACACAGAAGAGCCTGATGGAGCAGCGCTAAGAGGGTAGCAGCACCAATGCATAGATTAGCAATTGTGTTGGGGGGTGCATCCTTTCTAAGAAAGGTATTGAAGAGCAGAAGGAAAGAGCTTTGCAGAGGTTAGCGCTGATTTCCAACCAAGCAGGAGAAAGGTAGCATAGAAAGAAGCTAACGTGGCCTTGTTTGGCATCAGTGGTTGGATGCCTGCCTTCACAGGGCAAATGCAGGCAGGAATCAGTATGCCAAAAAGATACAGGACAAACTCAATAGGGAGGGCTAAATGACAAAGACCTGTCTCCATTTTCTGGCCCCACTTCCATTTGACACTGCAAAGAAGAGGGAACTGGCAGAAGTCTGACATGGTTGAAGCAAAGAGATCTCTGGGGCAGAGCGCTGTCTGGATGTCAAGGTATATGTAAGCAAGGCCAAAAAGAAGGAAGGTGATTACAGTAATTGGGAGGGGAGCTAGGCAGTTCTTCGGTATTTGAAAGAATAGGAAGGGCTTTGTCATAGAGGTATTACACATTAATGAAGCTGCCTGACTTAGATGTGGCTGGCCCAGGAGAAGCTATAGAGAGAAGTCATCCACAGGTTGTAGGTTCACCGTACAGGTAAGACATCGTAGTGTCCCCTGTGATGATGCAGTCACATGGAGGTGTGATTTCAGGTGAAGGAATCAAGGAGCTTTATTTTTAGCTGTATTGGGCTTGCATTATCAGCTCCACCAGCATCTCTCTGCAGGTCTCACCACAGTCTTATTAGAAACTTTGAAGAACGTGCACAGACAAAACAGATTTTCCAATCCTCAGCACACAGATGTTGGCTGGATCTGTGTGTTAATGTAGATTGAAATATTTCAAAATAGGAGGCAGAGGGAGAAGAGGTGGGACCAAGGGAAGAGCTTTGTAGGAAGCCCCAAGAGCTAGATGGGGACAGAATGGGAAAGCCGCCTGTCCCTTCAATGCTGTTTTCAAAGTAGCCTTTAGGAGAGTAGGAAGAGAATGAAGAGAGGCTTAAACCAGTGAAAGGATCTGGTCTTGGTAAGAGCACCATCAGTGGTGCCAACAGCTGCTGGGGAAGAGCTAGACCTAAACACTGGCTGAGAGGAGGGCATTAAAGAAGGGGGGAATATGGGCTGCGGAAGGTTTGGGGTGGGACTGGAGGGGAGGATCTCCCAACAGTAATGGTAAAGGCAACAGTTAGAGATGAGGTTTAGGATGAGTGAGCCAGGATCCGGTGAGTGGCTCTAGGAATGAGCAGTTGAATATTTGGCTGTGAAGTCTCTAGAAAAATGAAATTGTTTTTCTGATAGCTATTCAGGGTCCAAAAAGTATGACAGTACCATTCTTTGTTCTCTTGCTTTTATAACTGTGTCATTTAAAAACTTGGCTTCTGTTTTGTGGTTGTTTAGCATCTGCCCTTTGTGAGATATGTTGCACAATGTAGCCTTCAAAATCTTCCTCCTGTTTATTAACTACCTCAGCCCTTTTTTTTTCCTTCCAAATGTCATCTATTTCATTTGAGAATTGTACCCTGGGGTGCTTCAATTATGTATGAATGTGGAGTATTTGGATGTGCTATTCACAAGTGCTTTCAGTTTGCCATCTGAGCTTAGAATATCCGTGGAATCGCTAATATTTTAGTTTCTAGGGCACTCTTAAACGTGCAGTCAGGATGCAGCTTTTGTTCCTAAGTGCTCGGGTATTTTTACCCAGTTTCTAGCGAGACCTTACAAACCTTCCACATGAATTTTCCACAGACTAAATTGCCAGCACAGAGCAGGGAGATTCCTGTTGGCACAGATGTCTACCCCGAGACCTTCCGTCCTTTTGGTGCCCCTCTCTCCAGCGGTCTGCCCCTGTAGCCAGACAGACTTGGTCTGAGTTTCTGAATGACAGGTGATTGACTTGCCTCTCATCTGTCAACATGTGAAATCTCCTGCCCAGAAATGTGATGTCTCTTCTGATTGCCTCTGTGTGGGTAAAGCTGTCTTTCCAGAACAGTTTGCCCTGGTTTTCTTCTTTTGGAAGAGCTCAGCACAGTCTTCACCCATACGCTGTTGCTTGGGCATTCAGGTACAGTGATGGATACCTACTTTTGCATTTGTGATGGGAGGAGGCAGAAGCAGTTGTAGGTGGTAGGAAGGATAAGCCAGAGACTGTGAAGGTCTTGTCTTACTGTCAGGCTTTTAAAGGGAAGAGGGAAGAAACTGTTAGGATGCTGCATGGAGACTGAAGGCAGAAGAGAGGAGGGTTTGAGGGATGAGTTAAATGGTGTGAGAAGAGAGAGCTGGTATTATGCACATGGGATTGAAACACATTGGATTGAAAGTATCTGGTGCAGTAGGGCTGCACTAGGCCGAGAGATGGCAAAACTGAACGTGTAGCTGTTCTGATAAGAAACAAATAATTGAGGAATGACTAGAGAAAGCTCCATTTCTGTCCCAGCACTGCAGGGTAAAGAGCTTCAGCCTGTAGTCGCCTCCTAAGTCGCCTCCTGGTGCTGTAGATCAAATGGATCAGTAGCCATTAGAAAAAGATACACAGTAGAAGTGATCTGTGCAGATATTCAAGAAGCATTGCTTTGACTGTCACCCTCAGAAGCAGCGGATGTTGCTGCCAACATCTCCATCTGTTGTCCAGCAGCAGTTGTCGAGCCTGTACTTCTGACGACATTTTGCTGTTGGAGCACATGGAAAGGGCAAAAAGCTCTAACGCTGTCACAGGGCAAACCAGAAGCCCTGGTGAATAATTTAACAAACATTTTTGGGGAGCAGGTTCTGACTGTGCCTGTGAAGGTCTTACAGTCAATTTCTGGCAACTCTGCTTTTTCTGCAGACTGCTAACTGTTAAATACCACTTCCAATGCATTACAGAACAGGGGGTGGGGAATGCTGTGGGTTTCAGTAGGCAGGATCTTAATGATATGAGGTAGAATGAAATAAGTTGGATGAGAGGACAGGAAAGGACATATGGGATCCTAGGCACTTGCAAGGATATTTAAAGCTATGCCTTTGCCAGTTGTCTGTACCCAGCCACTGTTTCACAGCAGCCTTAATGTCTTCCAACATTATGCTGCCATCACCCGTCTTCCCAATAGACCCGAGCATGATAAAGCTTTGAATGATGCTTCTCCAAAATAAGAAAAATTGTGTCAAGAACAAAGGCTGTGCTTGAATAGGCAGGAAAATGCCTAAGGAGAAAAAAGTGGGATATGTTTAACATTGGAGGAGGGAAAGTTCAGTAGTGGGTATGGATGTTTTGGTAAAGGGCATTGGGGAGGTGAACAGAGCAAGGGGGGATGAGAATCACAAGGTGGCCATTACAAGGGCCCTCAAGATAGAGGGGAGCGCAGAGAGAGGGTGCCAGCTGCATAGGGAACTCTGTTAACAAAACCTATGGAGCATGTAGCATGCTAGTAGGAAAACAGCAATCTCAGTAGACAGTTGCGTGTGGGCATGCACTTTAAAGTAGCTGCTTTCAGACCCAAACCAGCCCATGGTGCGGGACCAATTGGCTCACCAGCAGCCTGTCTCATCCCTTGGGGGGATATTCTTGGGGGAACACGAAGTGAGCATGGAGCAGGAGAGACTCTTGGTTGGCTAAGACTTACTGCAGTAGGGCAGGGAAGGTGTAGGACACTTCCCTAGACTTAGGGATTCCTGCTTTGTTTTCAGCTCAATTCCTAATCCAAGGTCCAAACTAAGCTGTCTGCATCTTTTGTCTCCACTGCCTTGTCTGTAGATTTTAAGGTCTTGATGTGCATACTGACATACTAGTAACCTAATCTTAATTTTGTTGCCAATAATCATGAAATACCTTTGCTTTAAACTTGTAACAGTCTGCCCTTTTCATGTGTTCTACTGTTAAGCTGCTCTCTTGAGCCCTGATTAATAACCTAGATGACTTACTGTAATTAGCTAGTCCTCAGCCTTAGCATTAGGGAAAGCACAAATCTGACAGCTTTCAAAAGTGAGTAGAGCATGGTCAGGGAGTCTACAAACATTCCTACCTCTGTCCTCACCTGGAAACTGTTTCTATCAAAAAAAAGGGTTTGGGTTTTTTTAAAGATAAATAACATATATTTAAGACTTCCTTTTACTATGTGCTGTACTTCTTTTTGGAATTAGTATGTATTCATCCTTGCACCAACTTTGTTCTTTAGTACGTCAGTTACTTCAAAATACAAATTATGTCTCATTTCTCAGAGTTTTCATACACAACACACTCCTCTGGGGCCTGTTCCATGATGCATGAATTGCCAGGGCATATTACATTAATATGTCTAAAATACCAGTGCTGGGAGATACACCATCTAAAATAGGGAGAAGCTATTTAATTGAATTTTGTTCACCTCTAAGGTCATGGAGGTATAAATTATTGGGAGTCGTACTGCAAACACACGAGCATTTTTGTTCTCTGAGCATTGTAATGAACTTTCCTTTATGAAGGAGTGTGTTGGTAAGAGAAATAGATACAGATACAGGAAAGCAGTGCTGTGTGTTCTGGATGGCTGAGGTCTCAGGCAAGTTTAACAAAAGCTCATTGTGGATACATTGCTCCAATAAATAAGGCAAAATTCCTTTTCCCTGCCCCTGAATACTGAGCAAGTTTCACCTTTTTCTCTGATAGGTAAAATCTTCTGGAATTCCTAAGAGATTTGAGTGTTTCAGAGCCAAAGTCACAAAGGCAGGCCTGGGCAAATTTTTTAGAAAATTTGCGTTTGTGTGTATTTTTAAATCTTTGCAAAGTTCCATGGTGTTACAGTGCTGTTTGAGTGGCTGTGCACACTGTCTTCTGCTTCTCATCTCTCTTTCCAGCAGGTTATTTCTGCTGACTTTTAGAACAAGATGAAGGTCAGATGCCTAGTTGATTTTAATAGGTGTTCAACTTTGGTGAAAGTTATACTTGTAAAATACTGTCAGTGAAATAAAATCGAAGGCTTCTGTACAAAGGAAGGGTTATGCGCTTTCTCCCTCTGCATGACAATGCAGAAGACTCATCTTCTAGAGGGATCACTTGCAGTAATGGAGGAATAGCTTTACTTCAGCGCTCTTTCCGTTGGTGGGTATACTAGCTGGCTGGACTGTGTTTGGTCAATTATAGTCACATTACTAAGGGATAAATGTTCCTGCCCTCTAACACAAGCGTGTATGTCCGCCTATATATGATGGTGACAGCTCTCTTGAAATGCACAGCATTGAGGACTGCACGGTAGCCAGCTACATGCTAAAGCTACTGCAGCCTGCTGAAAATGAGCCAGGCATTTCCCTATTAACAGCGGCATATTGCGCTGTACCCTGGTTCCTGCTTCAGTCTGTTTTGGTGGGTTGTCTCCAAATCATGATCTAAGTAAAGGATCTAAGAATTAGCATTGTGCCTGGAGAGTTTGATAAGGATGTTCTGGCTGGTTGAGTATGTGTATTTCTGGCTCCTCTCATTTATGGGGTACACACGCACTTGTATTGCAGCCTAATGGTCGCTGCCAACAGAAATAAATCTGAACATTACTGCAGTGAGATAATGGGCCATTTCCTTCTGGTCATCTTGTAGGGGCCTTTTTTGAAACTGAAGTTCCCATGTTTTCCTTTTGCTGGCAGCATTAAAACCTATGCAGATTAAGTACAACACATAATCTCAGTTATGACTTGAGTCTTTTCCTGCCAAGCAAACAATCTTCAAACTGCACAACAGTGACAAGAACCTCAGGAAGCCCTTAGGCTGAGGCAAAGGGCACTGTATTGGTAGCTGTGCCAGCTAACCTGAGGTGGTCTTAAAGCAACAGCCCCTTGACAGGGGCTTTAGATACTAGAAGTTTATAAAAAGTATCTGCTGCCCTGATGCTCAGCTCATCTCCAGTTGAGCTGAGCAGGTATGCTGGCAATTGCCTCTGTTCCCTCTGGATTCCTTATAACCTTCTGACTTTTCTTACCATTTCTCATTTAAGATTTATGTCCATCTCAAAGAAGGGAGTGGTGCTGATGGGCTGGATGCTTTGAAGAACAAACCGCAGCTCCACAGTATGGTGGCCAAAAGCCTTTGTCAGAACGCCTCTGGGAAGAACTACATCATCTTCACTGGCCCGAGCATTACCAGCCTGAATCTCTTTGAAGAATTTGAGAAGCAAGGTGTGTATCGGGTGATTCACTGGATTTTAATGATGACAGACCTAGGGGCCCTCCTGCCACTGAATTAAAAAAAACCAAACAACTCCCAAAAGGCTTCACTGAGATTTCAATTCCTTGTATAGATAAATTTGCCATCTCTAAGAAAAGATCTCATTCATGAAAAGGTACTATGCAGAGGACCTCCTAAGTTGCTCTTTAAATCTTCCTCTTCAAATCCTCTTAAAGTTCAAAATGAAGATGTAAAAACATTTTTAATAAGGGTATTTAAAGCCCTCTTGTTCTTTGCCTTAGAAATGTGAGGTCTAATATCCTATATGGGGGACTTTTCAAGGGATTTCCTAGTTGCCTGTGATTTTTCTGTTCCCATCGTGAAAGACATCCCAAAGAAAGATGGGATGAACCCTTAATGTTATGCCTTAGAAGTTCTTGCTGGTTTAATATCTGTTAAAGATGTGCAAAAGCCCTAGCGTGGTTTGGTTTTTTTCTGGTATAAACATGCCTTGGCAGGACAGTTTCTAGTTTGGGAACTGTAATAAACTCTACACTGGCAAAAGCACGCTTGCCAGCAGAATGTCCATTGATATGGCAGTGTGGCTCTCCCAGCCAGATTCTTGCTAGTGCAGAGAGTAATCCCAGGTCATCCTCTCTGTCAAATGCCCCATCACCTTGGTGTGGAAAAGCCACATGTTATTTCACTTTCAGAAATGCTGAGGACTTGTGACTCCCCTTAAATTACAGGCTCCTGCATTCTTGACAGTCATTTATAAGTAATGTAACTCTTGGCTTGTTCTTCAGTCAACACAGCATTTCAGAGGTGGTATGGTATACATACAATAGATCCTTCACAGCAGTAAGACTGGAGACTGCCATTATGAATGTTGTGGTTTAACCCCAGACAGAAACTAAGCACCATGCAGCCACTCGCTCACTTCCCCCCAGTGGGATGGGGGAGAGAATCAGAAGAGTAAAGTGAGAAAACTCATGGGTTGAGATAAAGACAGTTTAATAAGTAAAACAAAAGCTGTGCGTGCAAGCAAAGCAAAACAAGGAATTCATTCACTGCATCCCACCAGCAGGCAGGTGCTCAGTCATCCCCAGGAAAGCAGGGCTCTGTCATGCGTAACAGTGACTTGGGAAGACAAAACACCATCACTCCAAACATCCCCCCCTTAATTCTTCCCCCAGCTTTATATGCTGAGCATAACATCATACAGTATGGAATATCCCTTTGGTCAGTTGGGGTCAGCTGTCCCAGCTGTGCCCCCTCCCAACTTCCTGTGCACCCCCAGCCTCCTCGCTGGGGGTAGCCCCATACTAGCTACTATGAAGAAAATTACCTCTATCTGAGGCAAAACCAGCACAATGAATCATGTAGGAGGAGGCTACAGGACTGTTTCCCTTTTCAACACACTACTGATGATAGAGTTTTGCTTTTGGCATGTTTTCTATTGCAGTAAATTAAACCCACCTGGGGGTTAATGAAACATGGCCTAAAGCAGGAGGAAAGACTGGAAATTGAGACAGTATCTTGATCCTAATTTAAAATGAGTGAGTTGCACCAGTACTGTAGTTGAGCACTTCAGACTGCGCTGTCTCTGCTGGGCCCATGCAGGCTCTCGCTCCTACATTATTTTAGGTAAGCTGGAAGCTTCAGAGTACAGTGGAATACTGCCATATTCTCACAAGAGACTCATGGTTTCCCAAATGCTGCAAACAACCAAATGGGAAAGAAGTCAAGCATATTTGTAGTGCACTGGAGTTTTTCCTCTGAGCAGACACTATTCTTTAGTAAACTACTCTTTTCACAGCTGATTATAAGCATTATATTTTTAAGACTACCAAAGCAGTGATGCAGAATGTGCATTCAAAAAATATAGAGCATGACCCATGTATTCCTAGTACCTGAGATGTGTCAGGCTTAAATGTAAAGACTGACAGGCAAAAACTTGACTGCTGAGTTGCACCCTTTATGCTGAGCTAGGAAAGGATAAAGACAATACGTCATGACCCAGTTGGCCCATAAGCCTGGTGAAAAAGATGCATGGCTGCTAAACCAGCTGAGTGTTTATTACTTACAGATAATTCAGATTGTTCACAGGGGTGAATTATTCATCGTCTTTACACTGAACAGATCTTTCAAATTCACAGTTTCTAGCAGGTAGCAAATTCAGTAATGTCTTTTTAAAGCATGTAATTTTGACTTATCTGATCAAATATGCTAATGCTTTACTGAGATTTCAGTTTGGTTTATGATTTGTTATATGGCTTCATGAGACTTTTTGTGATATTTGACAGCTGCTTCCAAAATTAAATTTCAAATCTTGTACATGCTATCACCTTCCTAGGGGTGAAGCTATGGGGTGGGTGGGAGGCAGTCACTAAGATAACAGGTTTATTGGCTTTGCAAAATAGCCTGGCACTCCTATATAAAGAAGATCACAGGGAGCACATGAAAGTGTTTTTGTTTAATAAGGACATGGGACTTTTTTTTGCGATGAGTTACGAGGGGCTAGCTCAGAGGTTTTGCAGGGAGATGTTGAACTGGAAGGATTATGAAACACCAGGAGAGGTGAGATGCTAGAGATGTCAAGCAGTGGTGAAGTCAGCAAGAGCCCTAGAGGAGGTGGTGTTTACTGACTCTACTGCAAAGCAGCTGATGCATTGCCAGCACCTGCTGGGATCCTACTGCATTGACAGTACGTTTAGAAAGAGCCTGGCAGAGAAGCCTGGTCTCAGCAGAGATCTCTCCTTGTGTAGCACACAGTCACCCTCAGTAATGACCTTAATGTTTTTTTGGTATGTGGCTTAACCAACTAAATTTGAACAGGACCCCGTCATGACCAAGAAGTGTCATGAGAGCCTGTTGAAAAGCATCTATGCTCAGGTGCTCATGACAGTTCAAGATCCATTCTTAAACATAAGTTTACTTTTCTTGTTCAAGAAAATTTAGCTTCTGGGCTAGTCAATGGTAGAAAGATCCCACTGAGAACTGAAAACAAAAAGAAATTGGTATTGATCTTAACTGCTTTACGTTGTC
Organism: Gorsachius goisagi; assembly: GCA_018403395.1. NCBI lineage: Eukaryota > Metazoa > Chordata > Aves > Pelecaniformes > Ardeidae > Gorsachius > Gorsachius goisagi. The sequence goes on from BOSO01012868.1 coordinate 72,946, forward strand.
TGGGGTTTTTTGTGACTATCAACAGAGAAATAGGTGGAGATAAAAATAAGCTAAGGCTTAGAAACGATAAATTTTTTGGCAACCTAAACTGACATTTAAGGGAGCTAAAGGAAATTCTGAAAAATCTAGAAAGAGGCACCCACTGAAAATTTATTAGTTCATCTCAAAATTCTTGATGAAAAGGACCGGGGGTCTTGGTAGCCAGCAAGTTGAACATGAGTGAGCGGTGCGCCTTGGCAGCAGAGATGGTCAACACTATCCTGGGCTGTGTTAACATGAGTGTAGCCTCATCCATGTAGATCAAGGGAGGGGATTATTGCCTCCTACTCAGCACAGTTTTGGACAACACCCCCCAATACATGAAAGGCATTGGACTGGAGCAAGTTCAGCCGAAGGCCACCAACCTGGCGAGGGGCTGAGCCACATGCTCTGCTATGGGGAGGGAACTGTGCTTGTTCAGCCTGAGAAGAGAAGGCTTCGGGGGCATCCAACAGCAGCCTCACACCACCCTGGAGAGGTTATCGAGAGAATGGAGCTGGGTCGTCAGTGGTGCATTGTGGAAGGATGAAAAACAACAGACATAAACAAAAGAAGAAGTTCAGACTAGGTGTAAGGGTTTTCCTGAGGACAGTGGAGCAGAATGCCCAGACAGGTGGTGCAGCCTCTGTCATTGGAGGTTTTCAAGCCCAGACAAGATAAAATCCCTGAGCAGCGTTGTCTGACATCAGAGCTGACCCTGCTCTGAGCAGGGGATGGGACTATGGAGACCTCCCGAGTTGCCTTCCAACCTGAATTATTGTTTAACCCATAGGATCCTGTGATCCTATGAAGACTTCTGTGGAACCTTAACTATTGTTTGCTTTTCCTAACCCGCACATGCATTGCTGCGAAAACCACGGTGTTCTTCATCGAAAGTCTGCTGTGTAGCAGCACCTTCACTGCACTACAGGAGAGAATGCGTGCCTAGTAATATAAAGGGATATCAGTGAATATAATTCTAAGTGTCTTTGAAGATACCAAGATCTGAGAAGACTTCAGAAAATGAGACAGGGCACTTTTATCTTTTTCAGAATCAAAAACCTGAATAGACTTATTTTTTATTTTTTCAGGGGACATACAAAGCATTTTTTTTCTCTGGCTTCTGAATAGAACCAGAAACCTGCACTGAAATGCCCCATATTCTGCGCTCTGTGAGCAGGCAGCTGTTATTGTTATCTGCTGTGACGTTCATTCATAGTGCACCTCCCTTTTTCCCCCTCTAAGCTAATACTTAATGTCCCCTTACAGAGGACAGCACCTCCTAAAGCTCTGTGTCCCATGCTTCCCTTAAACATATGATCCACGAAGCTCCCTGTTGCACTTTCTGAAGCAACAGGAGCAGCTGGCTCTGTCCCATAGCGTGGCTGGGGTTGGCAAAGCTGTAGGAGCTGCCAGCCTGCGCAACCATGGCACTCCCACAAGCTTTGCAGGATTCTGCAACTCCAGCAAGCTCTCATCTACTCCACAACAGGCCCCTCAGTTGCCCTAGCTCTGACTCGACCCAGCGTTGCATGCAGGATAAATGGCTGCAGAACGTGTATTTTTGCCTGAACGAGCTCAATCCTGTCTGCCCTTGGAAATGGTACTAGTGAAGATGTGATGAAACAGGTTTCAGTACAGGCTATCCAGGACCTGGAGACCCTGGGAATGAATCTTGGGTGACTACACCACATTTCCTCATCTTTGCTAAGCTAGCTTAGGTGTATGCATTTATATTGCAGTTACGATTTAAGAAGACCAGAGGAGGACAAAGTGTCTCCACTGACTCCTATGTATGTGGCAAACACCTGTTGTGATTCTGATTTAATTACACACAAAAACTTCATTGAGCCAGATGGGCATAATTTTTATTGCTTCTATTGCTATAGTAACTGGGTGGTTTTAAAAAACTCTACAGATTAAGGGTGTCATCTGTGATGAGAGACGCTAGTAAATCCGCAGCAGTGTTGCACTTTGTTAGGCTATGCAGCAGGGAAGTTGCATGGTGTGATCCTGAGAGAGGAAATGGTTCCCATTATTCTGTATCAGGAGTGAAACATCTGCTGGAAGCTTTCTGCAGGCTTATTGCCTGAGCTAAAGGGAAGGCTACAATTAATTATTATGGGATCTCAGAGATGGCTGTTGCTATTTTGAAGCTCTAGCATAATAATGTGGTTATTAGCTTGGTTTTATACCATTGCTGTCTCCTGGAGAGAGTAAGTATCACCCTTCAGTGAGTCATAAACTTCAGGCAGCTATGGAAATTCTTCTCAGGCTTGCTTGTTAGAAGAGCAAGACAATCTTAATATTGGGTAGAAGAAAGCTTTCTAAAAGTTTGCTATGTTAATGCCAAAGTTTGCAGGTACATGACCTACAGTGTTTGTGTACCTCTTAGCGAGACAAGAAATTAAAAAAAAAAAAAAGCAAAAGCCTTCCACCGGAGGGTGCTGGAGGTGCAGTTCCTCCTATACTGATTGTAAGCCTGTTGCCATTAGGCTTTTCTCATCTTTTGTGGAAGGAACTTACAGATTTCCAGGGATTGATTCAATCATTAGAAATAACCAATGGAGTGCACATTTCTTCCTTCAGAATGAAGTTGCCCCATTGCTGTGTTGGTTGACCTTCTTTTGATATGAGTGACTTAAATTTCTCATGAAAGAGCCTTAGCTCCTTGTAGACCTGCCCATAGCAACTGGACCAATTAATGAGTATTAGCAATTATTAGATTAATATTCCTGTAGTATCTGTGAGCTGTTGAGGGGATGCTCAGCATGCCAGGTACTATATGAACCATGGAAAAAGGCTGCCCCTGCACTCAAGAGCTTAGGTCATTCCAGAAAGACAGAGGCAGAAGAGCCATATAAATCGAAACCCAAGAACAGAGGTAACATGCTCAGGGGGAAGCCAAACACTGTAGTCTGACTTGGCATTTCCCCTGTAAGGATATCCAGTTATCCAGTGTGCAGAGTTCAGCGCAATGAAAAAATCAATTAAGCTGGCTTAGCTGACAGATGAGCTTTAAACTACCACAGGCCTCAGCTGCCATATGAAAGGTGTGCACAGATGTCACCTGCTTCCATGCCCGTTGTATTTTTTTCCACTCAGGTGGGTTGATGCAAAACCAAGGTAGGCTGAGGAAACTTCCATCCAAGATTTCCTTGCGTTCAGTTAATTTGATCAAGAAGTTCTGCTTCTCTTGGACTAACAGAAACAGGCCGTTATAATTTCACAGTCCAATGACAAATTCAAGTGTTGTTGTTATTAATTTTGTTTCCAAATCTTATTTGTGCCCACCTGGCTGCATTGAGATGTGGTTTTGTTGTGTTAGATTTTATTTGTTGCCTCTTTCACATAGGAAAGGCCAAGAAGCTGTGAGCAACAGAATGTGTCACCTGTGGAGCCTCTGATGTCTGTGCAAGACAAGTGCTCATTCAACTAGGGCACTATTTGGTTCATCTCCTTTCCCTAAAATCCGTTTTCATTGAAGTTGTATTTCCATCTTCTCCAGCCAATGCATGCTTTTTTTTTTTTAAATCAACCATCTAAGATGCTATACATTTCCCTACCTCCCTGCTCCCTTCACAGTTTATTCTTTTAGCTAAATGTCGAAGACTGTTGTGGTTTAAGCCCAGCCGGCAACCAAGCACCACCCAGCTGCTCACTCACTCCCCCGTCCCCCGTGGGATGGGGGAGAGAATCAGAAAAGTAGAAGTGAGAGCACTTGTGGGTTGAGATAAGAACGGTTTAGTAATTGAAATAAAATACAATAATAATAAATTGTAATGAAAAGGAAAATAACAAAAAAAGAGAGAGAAATAAAATCCAAGAGAGGCAAGTGATGCAAATGAAAAACAATTGCTTACCACCAACAGACCGATACCCAGCCAGTCCCTGAGCAGTGCCTCTCCAGCCAGCTTTCCCCTAGTTTACATACTGAGCATGATGTGATATGGTATGGAATAGCCCTTTGGCCAGTTTGGGTCAGCTGTCCTGGCTGTGCCCCCTCCCAGCTTCTGGTATATCTCCAGCCTTCTCAGTCAGCAGAGCGTGAGAAGCTGAAAAGTCCTTGACTTAGTATATGCATTACTTCGCAACAACTAAAACATCACTGTGTTATCAACATTCTTCTCATACTAAATCCAAAACACAGCACTATGCTAGCAACTGGGAAGAAAATTAACTTTATCCCAGCCAAAACCAGGACAGATTCTTTTGGACCATAAATTCTGATTTGTTCCATAATGCATATCACTGTTGTTTGGGGTTTTTTTCCAGTCCTATTTTAAATATGTTGGGAAGATACCCTGAATTCTTCTCCTTGTCATTTCATCATGACTGTGCAGGAGGTGTCCATACACTTAATCAAGAGAGCAGGCTTTCTGCACTTGTCTCAGTTGCCAGAGACACTCACATAGGACACAGATCTTTGGTATTATGAGAGAAGGCCAGTTGGCTAACATATCTGTTGGACTAGAAGGTTGTAGGACAAGCTTTTTCTCTAATCAGGTCATTCAGACTTGCTTCACTGTCCTTGCTTTCTGGGTCCATGCGACGGCTTGCTGATAGGGAATGTTTTTGTTCACGTGCAGAGATTTACTGCTGTGGGTTGCTGAGCGCCAGGAAGAGTGACTGCACAGGCCTACCTCCCTCCATGCTGAACAACCCTGAAACTCCCCAGTCCAGAGGACAGTACAGAATAAGAATGAAGGGAAACATGTCCTTGATCTGCTGGTACAATAAAGGGCACTTCCGTTTTCTGACCAACGCGTATTCACCGGTTCAACAAGGTAAGCAATATAGGAATATGCACAGCTGGAAAGCCCACAGGCTTTATGTGACAAGGCAAAGTGAGTCAGTGTGATAATAAGCTTGAACAAAGAGCTTGATCATAATATCCCAGATAAACAGTAGCAGTAGTGATGACTTCCCTTTTCTGTCTTCCTACAGCTATTCTTTTTTTCCCTTTTATTGCCTGAGCTGATGGAGGCAGTATCCTTTTAGGTATAAAGATCGTATCTTCACTGATGGTCAGAGAAGGGAAGATGGTTGTCGCATAACGCTATACTAGCCATAATTGCAAAGCATCTTGTAGGATTGCTGCTACCAAAAAATTAATAAGCATCATGATGCACTTAGAAATCTGAGCAGATCCTACAATTAATTTATCTTATCTAGTAAAAACTTAGTCAGAAACAAACATCTTTTTGCCAGAAGTAAATATGATTAAGGCTTCCTGATGTATGTTAATTTGATTTTAGCAGTTGATGAAAAGAAACCAAAATAGTTAACTTGCATAGTTCAAATAATTGCAAAGAGCTTCTTGATACTGAAGTATACGGATCGTTTTAAGACCATTTGGAAACTTACATAAGATGCAATTTGATTAGCTAACTCTCTGAAATTCGTCTTTCAGTGAAAATGTTGCTTCAGTTTCTTTTCAATTTTATTATTCAGATTTATGTACAACTGCCTGAGACAAATAAGAATAACTTAAACCTTTAAATGTAAAGCTACCAATTCAAAGGCATCTTATACACTCAATGTTCTGAATCCCAAGTGACTCTCACGTGTATGCAGGCTACAGAAGCAACATTAAGGCCTTGAATTACTGTATGGTAAGCTGAGAAGTTGGCTTAGTGTGTTGTTCCATGCCTTGCCAGAAGGCTCATTACCTTGGCAAAGCATGGCTGATCCCAAGGAATTCTGCCAGGCACTGCAGCAGAGTGAGGACCTGGTGACTCAGATGGACTGGCGTCTGAGCACAAATGCTGAAAATATGTATTTGAAGGAAATATGGCACTTTGGGGACCCTGCTGAAGGCAGTCCCTGGAGCAGTGTTTCTCCCCATGAGGGGCGTTCACCATCAGGATTTGTGCTGTTTCCCTTGTGCACTTTGCTGGATTCAGGTTATTCAGCTGGACAAGAGTTATGACTACATGTCACCTGGTTTTTATAGGCTAGTGCAGAGCCTTCGGTTATAATGCATAAATACTACTAGAAAAGTACTCTGTTTGTAAACATCAGTGTTAACTGCCCCGTTAAAAGAGGGGGCAAAAGCAGACTCTGTGTTGGCAGCATCCTTTACAAGCAGCACACGGAGGTGTTGGCAGTTGTGCTTGTGATTGACCTTGGGTCTGTTTTGGCATAGATGGGATTCTAGGTTGGTGCGTGAGGTAGTTTAACGTCCACTGATTAGGACCAGTGTGTGTGATGGGCAAGACCTGCCCAACACATCGCTCACCGAATGCTGGCTGGGACAGTTGACATAGTTCACAGTGAATCAGAGCAGAAAACAGAGATTGGCTTTTTAAAGAGTGCTGCTGGGGGGAAGAGAGTCTCTAGTGGAGAGCTGGGAACAGATGGAGACTCGATAGGAAGGCAGGAGACCAGATTGCCTGCCTCCAATTTGGCATCCCTGAAGTCAGTGCAGCAATGCTAGTTTAAACCAACTTGAAGCTGGACCACCAAAGTCTCTTCTAAGGCATGTAAATATTGAGGAGGAAGAGGCAGAATCTATGCTCCTTGAGGCAAACCTGTAGTGCAAACGTGCTGAGCACGTGCGTTAGACGGGAGAGGAGGTTGAGACAGAGGGGAATAAAACCCATACAGTGTAGTTGGACAGAGACTGGCACCAGTGGGATCACCTGACAATGCATGGTACGCGTTTGCACTTGGTTGAGCGTAGATGTTGATGGGGGTGAAGGAGGCTGTGAAGAGAAAACCTTAAAAACAGAAGGCAAGAGATGGTCAAAACAAAGCTTAGGATGAGAAAAGAGGTGGATGTAGCTAGTGATGCTATTTAGTGCAATTTAACAGAAAGTCGAGAAGGTAAATCTTTCCTGTACTCAGAGCGCAAATCCCACCCAAGCCAGAGACACCAGGAGGGCAGTACACTTGTCAGAGCTGATCTATGAATACTATTCTTAGATGCAGCAGGTTATTTATTATAGATGTTTTGAACCAATGTGTCATAATACATCATCTCAGATGCTAAAGGATGAGTCTTATTCCTTTAGTCTTACAAAAATGGCCTGCATATTCTGCTGTCAAGTATGAAGTTTCTGCCTAGAACAAAATTCAGTGGGGTTTTTAATTTCCTTTCAGCTTTAACTTGAGCTTAATTTTAACTTGTGCCTGTTTTACAGAAGAACTGATAAGCCAAAAGAGATTGCAATCCCCAGAGAGTAAAAATTGACCCTTATTCTAAAGCAGGTGATTATGGGCTGGCCCAAACCTCCCCATCTGTGGGACAAGGCTGCATTTTTGTTTTTCCACGCTAGATCTGGTGCCCATTTTCCCTGCATCTCCATTACTGTGTTGTAGAAATAAGAACAATATTTTCTATTTTTTATATGAAACAGGATGGAGAAAGCAGCAACCTCACTTGCTACACAGCAAGATGACCGTAATGACATCTTTAGCAAAAACTAGTTGAACCCAAGATCTTTTTAAGAAGTAACTTTCTGAGAAGAGCCTTCACAGCTGCTCTTCACCAACCAGCTCTACTTAAAAGCTAAACAGGCAATAGCTAAGGATTGAAGACAAAGCTTGGGCCACATAGGCAAGGACTAAAGAGCTGCAGATGGCGTGTTGGCTCCTCACAAGTGACTTGTGAAATGATGGGAGATGTTGGGGAGGCATCCCAATGGTATGAAGCAGTTGTATAAGTCCCTGTGTGGTTCTTAGCCCAGGAGGAGCTGGAGCAAGGAGTGTCTGGTGACAATTTAGTTTCCTTAAAAAATCAGCTTGTGAAATTGGCCCAGAACTGGAAAGTCTGGGGAAGGAAGCATAATGTTAAAAAATGCATTTCAGGACAGGGAAGCTTAGGGTTTTAACTTTCAATTTCCACGTGTCCTTTGTGAAACTGCTTTCAGGGGGTTGTGTCAAAGTATGGTGAGAGTGCAGACGGGCCCAGAGGCCTCTGGTGGGAAGACCTTGAACATTAGACCTTGTACAATGCTGACTGCAATTCTGATAAAGAACTGTAACAAAACTGAGTCTTGATAAAAAGCTATATAGCACTTGAACGTGCAGTTATATTATGTTATGAGATCTCAGTGCTTGCCAAGGTGGGTGCAAGTGCTAGTATTACTGAGACGTCGTTTAAAAAGCAAAAAACATGATTCTAGCTCCTAAGGTCACAGATTGGCTTAGGAAAAGCATTTGAGGGAAAAAACGTGTACACCTTTGTCTTTCTGCTTGTTTCATTTGGGGTGGTATTTCCAAAGCTTTGCTTGATGGGCAAACATCTTAAAAACTTTAAAAAAAAGGTTAAAAAAACCCCCAAAACCACAAAAGCTGATGCCCATCCGTGGTGGCAGTGTCATAGCCAGCAGCCCTTCCAGCATGCAGGCAAAGGCAGGCTGCGGCTGCAGCGCGGGCGGTGTGTTCCCTGGAGTGCTGCCAGGGATGGGAACACAGCGATGCTGGGGGAGGACCAGGAGGGGAAATGGCTCATCGGATGTGCCGGTGAGTCAGCTGGCTTGGGACCACTTGTCATAGAGACCTGCAGCTAGGAACCACCTTGCTCCGGCAGTTGTCTTCCCTGGAGAGGTGGCCTATGGCTGCGAAACAAGCCTAGGAAAGGCTATAAAAATAACATGTGTATAAAGCTATTTATATTCTCAAAACAGAGGAATGTTACGTGGAATATAATAGAAAGTGAGAGGGAGTATATGGTACCCACATAGCTGCCACCGCTATGCATTTTTTTAAGTATTGTGAATACAAAGCAAATTGCAAAGGAAACATAAACCCTCCAAAGGAGGGGAGGGGGGAAGAAAGAGAAGAGAGGAGACCAAGAGGAGAAAGAAGGGGATTTTCTTGTAAAATGCTGGCACCAGGAACATACTCTTTCCTGATCTGCCCAGGTGGGATGGCAAGTGATTTTGCAGCACTCATGCAGCAGGCTGGTGGTATATCAGCCCTTTTCTACCTCATGCTGGCCAGATTTTTGTAGGACTCATTAAAAGGATCAAAAAAGCACTATAGTAAGTATGTGAAGGTAATAAAGGATGTATTTATTTATTTGACTGGGTTTTTTTTCCCCTCCCCTTGGACTACATTTACACCCAGCTTGGGGAGGCAGAGGTGAAAGGAGAGCGTATTTTGAACAATTTAGAGGGGAGATTATTTTGGACTCTTGAAAAATCAGGCTTTAAAGGCCCCAGATACATCGCTGCATGGCTCAGCTGTAACATGACATTTAGTCTGTGTCATAAGTCTTGCTTGAAAATGGAGCCTGCCAGCTAGGACAGCACAGGGGGCTTGACAGAGATAATGGATGGAACGAGACTTCCAGCTGAAGGAACGAATTGGTGAAGTCTGTAATCAAAACGTGAGGAGCATTTTAGGGATGATTGTAAAACAGTTGGCAGAAGGAAGACAATGAGAGTTTGAAGGCTTGAGAAATGAGAAAGCCCAGGGTTGTACCTGTACTGAAACAATGCTGAGAAAGGATGCAAACCAAGCCTCTGCTTCTCTAGACCTGGAGAAAAATAGTATCGTGTCCAGGGGAGAGCAGGAATCCTCACTAAACAGTGTGCTGTAGACATGGAGCAAGAGATGGTCCATACCCTGGAGAGCTGGCCATCAAACCCTGTGGGGACATAAAGTCAAAAGTTAGGGAACAGATTCCTTAATAGTAATACAAGTTTGTTTTATTTATCCTTCCCTCCTACAAGCAGCTTCCCCCAGATGGGGAAAACACAGAGGTGAGGAGGAATAAATCAGAGAAGAGCTAGGGGAGTTTCTTGGGAGAGCGTTGGACTCATAAATATTGCTGTAGTGTTGGAGAAGGCCAGATCAAAGATGGACCATGCAAGGGAATGGTGCCCATTCTTGGAGTAACCTGCTCTAGGCACCACATCTTTGTCTAGACAGAGAGTGGTAGCTGCAGAGGACTTGTTGCCTTACCACAGGTTTCTGCAATAGGCAGGATAATCATCCCCCACGATGAGCTGAATTGTCTAGCCAGCTGACCAGACAGGGCAGGGAACACCACTCTCAGGCAGAGGAATGTGTGCTTAGCTCCACTGGACAACCTAAGCATACAGCTGAGCTCTGGCTCCCCTCAGCAGTGAATCAGGCTGCTTCTCATTGCAAAGATACTGTGGTTGTGGCTCCTTCAACTCACCCACCAGCATCACCTCTGTTTTGACTGGGATTAGCTAGCTGGCTCCTTCTTACTGTACTTCCTTTTCATTGTCAGTTAGCGCCCAGTGGAGTGGAGGTACTTGTTGCTCTTGAAGATGAGCAAAGGATTTAATTTCAAAGGACTCATTTGGGACCTTCAGAACTCAAAGGATAAAATATCAAGTCACAGCTCTAGAGGTGACCACAACTCATTGTGAACCAACAGCAGAGAGACTAATACGCTGTCTGTAGGGTCTACTGTGGGACTACGGTGATGTGGGGGGTTTTTCTGAACATACAGTAAAAGTGTTTGTGGCTACACCTTTTCATTTCCAACTGAAAAATGATCCCTCCTCTTCCCCTTCCACTCACTCAATGTACTACCAATGAAAAAAAAATCAAATCAGCATTTCTGTTACCAACTACTTCCCAGTTTTAGGGCAGAAACTGTCAATAAGGTTTATTTTATAATAAACCGTATATAGAAACTGTATCTTTTAATTGCTAGACCTATCATGTAGATTTAAAACTGCTATGTTTCTAATTGATGCAGGAGTTATAATTAAGAGAAAAAGCGGAGAAATTCCATGCCCATTGGCAGTTGAAGCATTTGCTGCTCACCTTAGCTATATCTGCAAATATGATGACAAATACAGCAAGTAAGTAAGAATATGTGCGTGTGTGTGCATGCGCACATGTGTGTGCATTTCTTTCACTCCTTCTCTGTTGCTGCAATGTTTGAGTTCTCCATGTTGAGCTGCAGCTGATGGCCCAATCCTGCTTTCATAGAATTAATCTCTTGACAAAACTCCAGTTTCAGTCAAAGATCAGAAGCTGGCTCTGCACAAGGGCAAGAGCTGCATTGCTAGTGTTGTTTTTTGGCTCTATCTACCCATCCACCAGTGAAAAAAATTGGAGACTTATGTTCTTAGTATCTTGTAAATGCCTTTTAAGAAGTGTTGGGAAGATAAGCCAGGGGTCTCACAAGAGCAAAGTAGAGGGGCAGAATCACCTCCCTCAATCTGCTGGCCATGCTTCTTTTGATGCAGCAGAGGATACAGTTGGTTTTCTGGGCTACAAGTGCACATTGCCGGCTCATGTTGAGCTTCTCATTAACCAACACCCCCAAGTCCTTCTCCTCAGGGCTTCTCTCAATCCATTCTCCTCCCAGCCTGTATTTGTGCTTGGGATTGCTTGGACCCATGTGCAGTAGCTTGCACTTGGCCTTGTTGAACTTCATGAGGTTCACACAGGCCCACCTCTCAAGCCTGTCAAGGTCCCTCTGGGTGGCATCCCTTCCCTCAGCATGTCGGCTGCACCACACAGCTTGGTGTCATTGGCAAACTTGCCAACTGTCCGTATTGCCAACAAAGATGTTAAACAGTGCCGGAGAGTGAATATTCTGGCAGTCCTACGATTAGTCAGAACCTAAATATAAGGATGTCAGTCCTAGTTCTGCCTTATGGAGAGGTGCTCCACATACCCGCACTGCATGCTCTGGCTCTACCCCCACATCCTCCCACCTACTGCTGACAGCAGCAAGAAATTATTCTTTGCTCGTAATAGAGATAAACAAGAGGAGAAGCACCAGCGATCTTCCCTAAACTGTAATACAATGTCCCTGAGGTGGTTTTTTTTTTTAGTTACAAACTGAAGGGAGTCAGACCTGCAGCTCCCATCATGTGGATGTTTGTCACGGGTAAGCTCGAGGAGTCTGTATTGGTACTCCTGCTTACGGGGAGTGGTACAGAGGTGAGAGTGTTGCTGAGGTTTTGCTTCTGAGAGCAAGGAAGTCTGTTCTTTTAGACACTGCTAGAAATTTCCAAAATTGTGCAACTTAATTGTAAATGATTGTCAAATGCATTGTAGACATTTTCTTGAGATGATACTTGCATTAGGTATTAAGTCCTGGGCCTGCTTCCCCTTTGGGACTGCAGAATTTTTGGGGTTATTTCTTGCATCCCAGCTGCAAGTGTTTGACTGAACAGTGCTTTTCCTTCCCCTTCTCTCTTGGCTTTTCAGGTATTTCATTTCTCACAAACCAAACAAGACCTGGCAACAAGTATTCTGGTTTGCCATCAGCATCGCTATAAACAATGCCTACATCCTCTACAAAATGTCAGAGGCCTACCATGTGACAAGGTATAGCCGTGCACAGTTTGGTGAAAGACTTGTAAAGGAGCTTCTGGGCTTGGAAGACACCTCACCCTCCCATTGATGCATTGTTCTTCGTGGCATAGGCGACGGGTGGAGGGTAAGCAGAAGAAGATACCATACCTAGAACGACAAAGCAAGGAACTTGTGACACCACCAGTGCTGTCCTTATCCAAAAATGCCAAGTGATGCCACTAGAGAGGTGGAAACTTTGTTCCTAGTAGCAGCTGGATGTAAACATGTCCTGCAGAAAGTGCCACGGGAAAAGCTGACACAAAATTGCATATGCGGACGCCCTGTGGGGATCTGTATGCCAGAAACAGACTTAAATTAGTCTTCATCTCAATACTATTTGTTGAACAGGGTCATCTTGTAAAGTTCCTCTTGGCCTAAGAGCTTGTCATAAGCTGATACAGCTCAGCAGCCCTAGGCAGGCATTGCAGAAAACTCTATACTTTACTTGGAGTTATTCAATTCTGGGACAAGCAACCTAAGTCTGCACCAGGGGCTGTGGTCGAGAGTGCCTGCCATCCTGGAAGGCATCGCTGCCGTCCTCCCAGTGTGCTAAAATGAAGCAGTTCAGATACACCAATACTGAAGCAAGCGTATTGACAAACACCACCTTCACAGGCAGGCAGCCAGGAACTGAGGACCAGTCAAGACTTTTTCTTTCTGTCTTTTTTCTTTTTTTTCCTTTGTTTTTATTAATGTAATGTAAGGCAATTTGATCCCAGCTAGAACACGGCAAAATTAGGAGAAACCAAATATATTAGTGAATTTAAAATAGAAATATATTACATCATTGATTTTCTTTTTTAACCAGGATGAAACATTTTGTACACAAACAAACAGTGAGTAATACTGTAAGTATTAACAGTGAGTAAACCAGTAATTATACTGCCTCACATCTTAACTGCCACGGTCAGCGTACAGGTGAGAAATCAGAGTATAACAATTGTATTTTTTATTGATTTCAACTGTATCTTAAATGTTGCTTAAAAAACCTAATGTAATGGACTGTTAAGTTTCTAGGAACAACAATTTCTTCTTTTTCCTTTTGTAACTGTCAAGACTTTTTTGGTCCGTTTTAGAACTTCATTTGGCACGCAGTTGGCAGGAAAAAATATGTCACTAATAGCAGTATATTTCCCATTATCACTGCGGGGTGTTCTGTAGGAATTCTTCTTGTTAGAATTCAGGGCTTGCCACAGTAGTTGTAATTAAGCAGATTACATGTTTAGCAAAATAACATAGCATTGCGTTTTACAAAAAGAAAGAAGTCCAGTTGCAACCAGACCCTAAACCTCACTGAAACAGAGGAAGCCCAAAGAGTTCTCCTGTTCTGAGTAATGCTGTAGAGGACAAGCATCGTCATGATCTGGTGGTGCCCATGGCTGAAATGCTACGTTTTGGTGGTGGTGGAATCTGAAGGCCGCTGAAGCTTTGGAAAACAATGCTGAGAGAGAGGTATGATTGAAACAGTGGAGAACTGATACTGAGGTGAAATACTACCCTGCCCTCTACACATTATTGATTTCAGTCCACAGCTCAATCAGCAAAAAACTCTGTGGTGGACACAGAATTGCATTAACTTACAGGGAGGAAACCATATTGCTTAGAGGACCAGCTGGATTTAGGTCCCCAAGTCCAAAAAGTTTTACCGAAGAATGATTTGGGGTGATTCAAGAGGAACAGAGTGATTGATTGATTGATTTCTTTATCATTGTAAACATCACCAGGTTATATGTATCTATCTGGCAAGGGACACTAGAGGGTAACCAACATGAATTTGAGAACGCCCCAGGTTTCGTCATTCTGTGATGTGTAAATGCATAGCACGTCAACCGTAACACAGGAAGAAGCCGGCAGGGGTTAGTAAACTACTGACTAGCCCAAAGAGCATCCTTCTTGAAAGATGTCAGCATCTTTCTATTTCCACCAAAGTCTTTTAGGTTTTTTTGTAGTAGACTTAGAGGCAGATCTCACCTGGTTGCAGGGAGAGTAAGGTGATGGCCAACTCCATGGTGGTTCTGCTTTCAATACAGAGCCCGGAGACTGTCCCACACGTCCTACTCTGCCCTCCAGCTGCATAAGGTACAGCAGTGGATTTCCTAAGCATCCCTTTTCACTTCTCAGTCCACAAGGTCTCCATCTGGGAGAGGAGTGAGAAAGGACAAAACAGCGGGCATTGAACCCTCCCAGTCTCAAAAGGAAGGACAGGGTGTGTACCACTCTAGTTCTTGGCAATGCCAAGCTGCATAGGGGCCCAAGCAAGGATGAGTTCAAAACTTTGTGTCCCTGCAGAGAACTGAGACCACCCCTCTTCAGACTGAACGTGTGCAGTAGCTGGTTCTTGTCAGTTTTCTATGTATTCAAAGGGGGAGAGGAGCTAGCATGAAAAACAAATGTTCAGCAATATAAGCCTACGGTTTCTGGTTTTTTTAGGAAACTCCACAGAGGTACCTGAAGGCAAATGGTGTTCTTAGTGATGGCTCCCTGCTTCAGACAGTGCCAGTCCTGTAAATCTATGTGGTAGTCAAAATTGGGGCGGTAAGAAAAGGTCAGGCTGGAATTTTGCTGGTGGGGCAGCTTGAACAAACAGTAGCTGCTGGGAGTCCAGCTTCCTTGCATCCCCCTGCAATGCTGGAGCATTTGCAAGATGCACATGCCCCCAGCAGAGATGGAGAGATTTGCGGGACCTCCTGGGAGCCAGCTGGCACTTTTGAGAAGTAAGCACAGCTCTCTCCAGCTGTGTCGTAGACCCCTGAGATAGATCTGGAGCCCTTGGCCAATTGTTACATTACTATGTATGCATAAAGGCTTGGATCTAGGCCATCTCGTACAGAAAAATGCCTTTTCTTTTTCAGGTGACAGTAGGTCCAAGGCCTTGGAATGTTTAATTTTCCACTAACACGTGCTGTTAATTATGTGGATTACTTGAGCTAAAATCATGAGGTCCTAGCTTTTTGCCTCAGGGACTGGGTCCTGAGTAGTTTTCCCTAGAATTGGTGTTGATAGGGGATTACACAGCGGCTGACTATTACAGGGAAGATGCTTTAGTCTCCTTTATAAAGGAGAAAAATTAAGACAAAATTATAGCTTTGCAATGAATTTCATTTTCTTAGCCTTAACCATCCCTCATCATTTTGAACTGGTGCCCTAAACATGCACAAACATTCCATAAATAAGCAAAAATATTTATATATATTTATATGTACAAAATGCCTGACTTTTGGCTCTCGAAGCCAACAAGCAAAAGCCACCAAAGCATAGTCTATATCCACAGATGACTATTCCACCTCATCTTCATTTATTGACTGGGAGTGAATAGGGTTGGGGGAAGTTAAGATTCCTCCTTGTTGAAAAAGCGTCTTGCACTTTCTCTATATTACTACAAACAAGGCAAAGTAATTAAGGAAGCAACGGAATTGTTTTTAAAAGGCAAATGTTTGTTAACTGCAATTTAGCTTCTGTAGCATTTCCTTTACTGCAAACTGGCTTACTCAGATTTGGTTCCCCACCTGCTTGTAACATTAAAGCTTCTCCCTAGTTAAAGGGACAAAAAGGGGTTAGTCTCAAAGTAGTGCAAGGATGCTAGTTGTAGCGTGCGCATGTGTGTTAATTGTGCAATGGCTTGTGAAATGATAGCAAGTTTGGGTTGTTTAGGGGTTGGGTTGGGTTTTTTGTGGTTGGGTTGGTTTTTTTGTAGCCTTGAGACAATCTGGGTAAGAGACCTTAAAGCTCAGCAGTAGTTAAAATGCAGTGGAAATGCCAACCAGGTCTCTACATTTTTTCCAGGAAAAAAAACCAAACAAGTTTGAAGCTACATTAAACAAGGGAGCAGGAAGGTTCATTTCTCTCCTGCTGAATTGAATTTTCATTCACACATGCTTCTGAAAACTGAAAATTACTTATTTCTGGTATGCAGACTTTTGTTTCAAAGAACTGAGACCATCAGCAAGACATACTGACCACCTTCTATGCACAGTACTTCTTTCAAGAAATGTCTGTCCTGCCACAATCCATTCTTGGAAAACATTTCTTTTCCCAGTGTGTAATATAACACTCGCTAGAGCTTAGTAGCCACTGTGAAATGGATTCCACTGCTGTTGTCTCAGCTGAAAAATGTTTCAAGGGCTTGCAGAAAATCTGCCACTTGTTACTTTGGCCCATTTGTGCACTTGACACTAGGGCACAATTTAAAGAAATCTCATCTCTGTTTTCCATTCCTGTTCTCTAGCCCCAGTCCTCCAGCATTTACAAGGTAGTCTAAGAATCCCAGTTTATTGATTTTCCCAATTTATAGATTTCAGTCTCCCTAATGGGAACAACTTTGTTTTCTTCAGACACTTTCTAGAGAAAAATGAATTTAGCTGTTTCCAGACTGACATTAAGGACAGCAACTCAAAGGAGCATTCCCATTCTTTACCTTCAGCTACACTTATGTGGCTTTTTTTTTTTTTTTTGTGGCTGAAGAAGTTTTTTCCTTCTAACGTTTATTTAGTCTTGAGCTGGTGAGCAGTGAAAGAAGCCTGCAGTATCTCAGGCTTACATGTCTTAGTCCCCTAGTCCTGGAGCTGATTTAGCGATGCTGCACTGATCATTCTGCACATCTGTGCTACTTTCCATGCAAGGATTGCGAAGTTCTTTAACAACCTCATCACTCATGAGACATCATTAGCTCCTCATATAGGAGCTTCCCCTTCCCTCATCAGGCACCAAGGCACAGCACAGGTAAGGGGGTGATGAAACTGTAATGTGGAGTTTGCACTCCTGCTGATTAAGTCCATGTTCTGCATTTTCAGGGACTTGGTTCTTGTTCAGATGCACTTTTCCAAGCTAGAAATGAAAGCATGCTGAACATCATCCCAGCCCGAAGTAAGGGCTATGGGACTTTGTCAGCACTGGTTCCTTAACTCTATATAGGCCGGTTTGAGTCAAAGCCAAGCTGCACCGAAGGTAAAAGAAAACTGGATCAAACATAGCAGGCCAGCCTGCCAAGAGGAGCTTAGAGGAGATAAATGGAGAATCTGAAACTCTGTTGTAGTCCAGTAATCAATGTGAAATTCAGACAATTACTAAGACTGACCTGAGAAAAGCCAATGGGGCTTAGATGGAATATGAAGTCTTCCATCCATCTCTGTTGTGGAGTTTGCCATGGTACTTTCTTGTGGCTAGGGCAGATGTAAGATCAGTTGTTTGTAAAACAAGAATTCATCTCAATTTGGTTGAGAAAAATATTCAAGTGTTGAAGGACTGTTAGCAACATTCCACAAAGGCAAGGAACTCTGGGGCTCAAAACATGGATGTATCTGGCCTGTCATTAACTAGGATATTTTGCACAGAGAGATCACATCATCATCTGCTGAAATGCAAGTCTATCACCAGTGCTACTTGATATATATTCCTTCTTGTAACAGTTCTTCCCAAACCTACCTTTGTTTCCAGAAGCATTATGACCTGGAGCTGGAAAAGCCCCCATATCTTCATCTCGCTGTTGGGGAGCAGTTGAGCATATCTGTGCTTTGTACAAAAAGGGTCTCTTCCTCTTCTTTTGAGAGATGGCTCTGTCTCTTCAGAGATCTTGCCCTGGAGAAGTTTCCTGCCCTATGTTTTCCTTTGGTTCCCTCATTCCATGGATTTTGAGCACATCCACACCATCCCACAGGTTCTTGGTCAGTCTGGAAGAGGTGACAACACAGAGTTGGCCTTCATTTTACTTCTGTAGTATTACTTTGCTGATCCTTTCTGCTGTTTTGCAAATATCAGATGAAACAGGGTATTGTTTCTGAAGCCTATACTAATTGCAATCACTGTGAAGGTGTTGCCTGCTTTGCCCCATTAGTGCTGCCCCGTCAGGTTCGTATGGACCCAAAACAGGTATCAGCATCACCACACCCGCTGCTCCCATTGGAATGGCTGTAATATTCCTCATCTCTGGATTGCTGTCAAATAGGGACCTTTGACATGGTCAGGGACAGGGTGGTGGTGTGTTTGCTTGGTTGGTTTTTTTAAACCCCTTAACTCTGGTGGGTCTGGTGAACAGCTGTTAAGTATCACAAAAAGGCCTTAAGTGGTAAACCCCTTTTGTATCACTCTTCTGAAGTAATAATTGCTTGTATTAGATGTCAAGGTGGTCCACACGATGTGTAGAGCAAAAATCTTACCCATGAAAACATCACTGCAAAAGTGGTCATTTGATGTAACTGCAACAACCCTTGAATGCGTGGGGGACCTGGATGAAGAACCTAGTGGGAAAGGGCCGGAGCGCTGTCCTGTAGGGCCACGACATGCAGGACACAAAAAGGGGAAATATGAGTGCAATTTGGGATCCAAGCTCTTTGGACAAACAGACCATAGTCAAGCTATTCTCATACCTGGTCATGACAGGGACTCGGGAGGGAGCCAAATTAAGTTTTACTAGGGAAGGGAAGATGCCAGGCCCATATACTTTCCTCCCAACCCTGGCAACTCTGTTTCTAAAATGAGGACGCTGGCAAATGCTTGCCCTCTTCAAGCATTTACAGCATGCTCTGGCTTTCAAACAGAGCATTTTTGTCCTGTT
This sequence comes from Gorsachius goisagi, assembly GCA_018403395.1. Classification (NCBI taxonomy): domain Eukaryota; kingdom Metazoa; phylum Chordata; class Aves; order Pelecaniformes; family Ardeidae; genus Gorsachius; species Gorsachius goisagi. The sequence goes on from BOSO01012868.1 coordinate 91,817, forward strand.
TTTAGTAGTCATCAAGAGCCTAGAAACTGAAAAGCAGAGCCCAGCACACTAGGTTCATCTGTCCAGAACCCCAACCCACTTGGTGTCAAAGTAACTTTGTGGTCTTGTTCTCCAATTAATCTGTGTCAAGGTGTATGCAAAACGTGACTGCTGAAGAATTTGCACCTCTCTATGAAACGGAGTTACTCATTTGATGGAAAACAAATTGCAGGTCTCTTGGACTTACTTTTGCAACCTGGATTATTCTTCTAGTTATAAGCCAAATCTTTGCCTGGCATCTCAGTACTGAAATTAAAAATAACTTGCCCTCATGGGGCCATAGAGATGGCAAAACTCAGATTTATGCCAGAGATTAATCTGATCCCGTATAGGCGAGGCTAATCAGCACAGTCTGATACAAGGAGGAGTTTAAGGGGACCGGCAGGTTCGTGGAGGCAGAGGGAAGTTCAGAGGTTGGGCATGCAGAGGGAGAGGAGCCAGGAGATCCCTTCTAACTCTCATCTTTCCAGCATGTGTGTCCCCCTCCCCGGCTGCCTTTGAATTAAAAAGAAAAGGCTGATGTTTAACACAACCAGTCTGCACAGCTGCTTCAGCGACATAAACCCTGCTGTAGCTACGTGGCTGGCCTCGCTCCATGGCTTTCCTCACGCCGTACATGTTCAGTAGTCATCGACCGCGGAGCCCAAGCGCCTCAGCACCGCACAGGAGCGACCGCCTGAGGAAGCGCCCCTGTAGAAGCAGGAATGATGGGGATTCTGGAGAAGGGATCTCCCCCTCTATGATTCATTTTCATTTATTTGCAATATGTGCAACTTACATTCCATCAAATGCAGCGACGGTACCAAACGCCAGGACGGGCCTTTGCTTGGTTGAGTGCTTGCAAGACAACTCCGCTGGGCTGTGCTCACAACATCAGCGACGGCAGTTCTGTTGCAAAGTTCCATGTTCTTTATAATTCTCAAGATTTCTGTTGAAAATGTAAATTCCAGAGGTAAAGCAGACACGGCAATTGCTTTTTTTGGTTTGTTTTGTTTTTTTAAAAACTTCTCAGAGCAATTTTGTAACAGCCAAGTCTTTCAGGAAATGCAGGTGTGTGACCTCTTCCCAGGAAGAGATACGCAACTGTGTTTCTGCATGGGACAGGGAACTACTTTTTTGACACCGGTTTTGTTCTACACAAAGGCACGCTTGCAATAAATTTTTACAAGTTTTGTACACCATGAGCTAAATTCTGAGTTCCAAAAATGTGAAGTGTGGCAACAATAACAAAATGGATTTATAGTATCACTCTGATATCTTGTCATGTGATTTTATTTCTTCAACAAAGTTTGTTTACAATCAACAACTTTGAAATACAGTCAGATATATTACTGGGTGCTTTTCTGTCTCGTTCTTTTCTGGAATAGGTGGGGAAGGTGTTCCGTAATCCTCTGGGTGTGTAGGTGACAGGACATGGAGAAAATACTGCTAGATAAATTACAGGTTCTCACTCTAAGACCCTTACAGGCAAAAGCCCGACATCTTTATCCAACCATTGAGTACAAAGGTGTTTTCTTTAGAAAGAACTGAGTTTAAAAAGCCTTTCAATGAAGTCTGCACACAGGCTTAGCAAAGGGGACTGCTCGCCCCTACCCCATGCCCTCCCAACACCCACAAGCAATGCTTCCCAGCCGCCCTGGGGCAGGGAGGGGTGGACAGAAGGACACGGGCAGCTGCCCGGCACTCACATGTCTCTGCTGAACAGTACCAGCCCCTTGTTGTTACCTCTGTGGCTCTTCCTTGCAAGGTTTGTCCATAGCACCAGTGGTACCTGCCGAAACCATGACCTGCATGCCAGATGTGTGGCATTTGCGGGCGAAAGCAGGCAGGCATCACCTGTGGATGACCTCCGCTTTGCAGATCCAAGTCGACAAGTTGCTGTGACCTGGTTTAAACCTTAATCCACAGAGGGAGCAGAAACCTTGCAGGAGAACACGTAAGTGGGATTACAGTGGGTCTGTGCCAACATCCACGATAAAAGGTTTCCCCCAGGCCCTGGACCCAGGGGTTCCTCCTCATTCGGCAGTGCCCGCAGAGCCCAGGGACCAGGCTGCAGAGCATTCTCCAGGTGGGTGCTAGGGTGGTTGAACACTGACCTCTTGCTGTGATGTGTCAGGCAGCTGCCGTGTCTTAACTTGCTCAGGACGCTGCTGAGGGTACTTCTTCATAGCAACTTCTGTTTTCCACAGGAAGAAATTTAGTTTGCGTCTAAGTTGCCCAAATTAAAATCCAGAGTTTCAGGGAATGTTTTATTAAACGTTAGCAGAAGTGACCAGCAACAAGCCCCTTGACCTTAGCTATTTAATATTTCTATGGATCCAGTCTCTAGTAGGTGACTATTCTTCTGAAGTTGCTCAGCTAGTATCAAAAAAAGGGGAGGGGAAGAGATTCAGGCATGTTCAACACCTCCGAGCTCTCAGAAATCTTTTCAACATGCAGGTAGCTGAACTGACAACCCTTAATGTGATGGTCTGAAAGACATTTTAACGTGAGCTAAAAGACGGTTGGGACCCTTCACACAATCAGCTCCTCCAAGAAACAGGTTCCTTTTCTCTTTTGTCTTGTATTTTTTGCACCACAATGGTCACTGCCAAGTAGCTGGGGGGGGGAACCCCCCAGGCTTCTACTTTGGGACATCACATCCAAGCTCAAGAAGTGACAGAACCACAGCCTGCAGCACACGGCAGAGGCTGGCTCATCCCAAATGACCACTGGAAACACGTAGGTGCACAGTGGGTGGCACGAACGTGCTCTGGCTGGTGGCAAGGCTCCCCACGGTGCCACCAGCCATGCACAGCACCCGCACCCACAGGTGACTGCGTACATCGCTCCACAGGCATGCACGCAGAGGCAGGAGGGACCTAAGGAGTCAAGAACCAGATGAGAATTTCTCCTGAGTTCACTGTCCTGATTGGAGATCCCCCCCCGCAGCGTGTGACTTCGCTGCCTGGTCCCTGGATGTGCCGTGACCGGAGCTGATGCTGTGTGCAATCAGGCGATGCGATCAGAGTTGTGAGAAGCAACGTGAATCATCTTTAACACGCTAATTGAATAAACCAAGGAATTTAATTTGTGAAATTATGAAATCCAGGATCTGATTAGCACCGAGGCGCACGCATAAGCTCAGCGCTGTCATTTAAAACAATGCCACCCATTCAGATCCGGGCAGAGCCTGCAGTAACTCAATCTCCCGTGAAATTATTCTCAAGAGAAATATGCAATTAATAATTCCAGCAATGTAGTCTTTCTTAATTAAGCTAAACTTAACATTCCATTTTGCAGTGTTTTCTAATATCCTGTTCCACTTGCCCCTTCATCCCCAGAGAAAAGCAGGGAGAGAAAAACGCCAAGTCACAGGCACTGCAGAGGAGGATACCCCCGGCCATCACTAAATCAAAGCGCGGGCACTATTGAAGCACCTTCACCCAAGACTCGAAAAAAGCACTTTACGCGCAGGAATGAACTGCGGCTCATCAGACCCCCGCAAAGCAAAGCCATCCCCGCTCTCTGCAGAGACCATCTCCGTGCTCCAGTTCCCTTCAATTACAGCAGAGGTCAGGGGCACAGCCAGCCACAGTTTCGTCTTTGGGAATGAGAGTTTAAGAAAACAGAAGGCAAAAAGTGATGAGAATGGAGGAAGCAGAGACCTCTTTCCCTCTTCTGCCACTTCCCCAGGTGAGGGCTTGGACCCAATTCCCCAGGAACGCCTGCACTGGCATCTCCAGAGAGACCAGCATGGGACTCCGGTATTTTCCCAGCTGTAGCCTTCCTTTGCAGAATTTGTTTCCTTTTAAAAGTTTTGCCTGGGAACCTGAAATCCTTCCTTCATCGAAGAAGCGAGACCACTAGGCCAAGCAAGTTCTCAGGCTCATGGGGAGCTGGTGGTCCACAGACCTGGGCAAGAACAACCTCCCAGAGCAGGCGGGCTCTCCTGCCGCAGCGCAGCCCTCACCCCGCTCCCACTTGGAGGCAGCTGGTACCGACTGCGACGTACCCTCACGCCGAGGTGCAACAAGCCCGATCACGCTCCTTTTCATACTCCCATGACTCCGGGCTGGATTTTAACCTCAAAAGAAGGGTTAGAGGATCCTTCTGCCAGATTTGGACTCCCCAAGAACCACAAGGCAGGATTTAAAATTGCAGCATTGTCTCATACCCTTTGGGGAAAGAGCAAAAGCAAGCCACTTCCATCTGTTCTGGACAGACCCAAAATCTTCTTAAAAAAAGGAGAATCTTGACAAGCTTTCAGCAGCCAGGTACAATGATGCCAAATAATAATCTACAAAAATGGAAAGTTGTGAGGGAAAGGGGAGGAGGGAAGAGACCTCTCTTTAATTTGCTGTGAATAGGATTATCATCTGCAGCCAGCCATGCCAGAATAAATTGCAAATTGCTCTCAGGAACTGGAAAGATTCATTGCCTACAGTATCCCAAAGCCCTTTAACGCCAAAACTGTTGGAGATAAAGACAAATATGTGAATTAATGTACAGATGTATTTATCTCTTGAGCATTTGGACTGAAAAAGCTGGTCTCCAAACACAAGCAACTGTACCTCCACCTATCCACAGAAGAAATGGCTGTATCTCCATCCAACGCTCACAACAATAAATGTAATTCTATACTGTGCCCAACAACCCACTGCCACCTGGTACAGAGCTACTTCTGAGACTGGAGGGAAGAGGCATCCCAACAACTGGCTTAGCATAACATTTGTGCATTCAAATAGTCACCATTTTTTGTTCTTACCCTGTGATTAATATAGAGCAGATAGAGCACAGCTCTGTTCAGAAAAGCAATTTCAGAAGTGCCACTGCGGGTTTCCACAGTTTCTGTCTTTTCAGACACCAGATAATGTCAAGTATTTACTAAACTGAACACGGATGACGACCCACAGTCTGCAGCCAGACGGAGCAATCAGTGCTATTAAATGCTGCAAGTCAGGTTTAACAAATTTATTAAAATATGAGAGATACTAGCACCTTTAATCAAAAAAATGTGTTACTGCAGCCAGGAGCTTGGTACATGTGACCCTCGACCAGAGGAGCTCTGATGTGTCTGAAAGGTACTTCAGTCAGACTCAGACCAGCTGCTAAACTTCTGTATTCCTTACAGGGGTCTTGGCCAATGCAATAAACAGACATTAGATAGTTTAAACAAATAACCCATATTCAGCAGCATCCTCTCTCTTGCCTGGGGTGACAGAAGCCAATTTCGAGGCATTGTGCACTACAACGATTTTAGAAGCTGCTTTTACATTGCATAAAACACACCTGCCTTCGCCCTGGCCTGGGGCAAGTACACACACGCCAAGCGTAGACACTCGAATGGACTCAGTGGGCACCTGCAACAAATTTCTGTAGCTCTTGCAATAAGAAAAAGAGGTTCCTGAACTTCCGTTCCTACAGGCTACCACGAACGACCTGTTTCTCATGATTTGGCCAACATCACCACCAAGTTTCAATGGAAACATCTGTAGAGTGGTTCCAAAGAATGTTTATCAATATGGTGATAGGCACAATATAAATATAAATATATAAAAGGGTGGTTCAGCAGACCAGTCGTAAAACTCCTATCAGGAACGGCTGGCAAGGTACCGGGATGAACATTTCTCTGATTACTTCCCAGCAGAGCAGCCTGCAGGAGCGATGACCAGGCACCCTCTGAGCAAGGGAGATCAGGCGCCTGGCAAAACTGGGCTGCAAGGGAGGTCTCTTCTCCCAGGTAACAGGTGACAGGACGAGGGAAAATGGCCTCAAGTTGCTCCAGGGCAGATTTAGGTTGGACATTAGGAAAAATTTCTTCACAGAAACGGTTGTCAAGCATTGGAACTGGCTGCCCAGGAAAGTGGTTGAGTCCCCAACCCTGGGGGTATTTAAAAGCCAGGCAGAGAAAGTGCTTAGGGACATGGTTTAGTGGTGGGATGGCAGGGTTAGGTTAACAGTTGGACTCGATGATTTTAAAGGTCTTTTCCAACATAAACAATGCCATGATTCTATTCCCTGCTACAGCCCAAACTTCATCAGTGCTGGCAGTCCTGCCCTGCAGCTGCGTAGGTGGGGACCCATCCTCATGGCTGTGCAGAAGGCCACATGGCAGCAGGTACGCCAGACCAGCCAGACCCTCCTCTTCCATCCACGTGCTCACCCTACCTGCTGCCTCCCCAGTTTTATGGCTGCCGGTCCTGACGGGCTCCGCTTTCATGCTGCAAATAACCAAACCGCTTTGACAGTACTCAGAAGGGAGACAGCTAGAACAGAAAGAGAGAAAGAATTTCCTCGTACTGTTCCTTTCCAAACAACAAGGAGTTATTTATAACATTGTTGGGTTCGTTGTTGCAAGACAGCAGCACCTTTCCCAGCTGACAGAGCCTCTCTAGCGGGCACAGCCTCGCAGCAGCCGGAGGGATTTCATCGCTCGAGGCAGCTTAACCCAGTTTCTCACGTGGTTAATGAAAATCAGCAGCGGATGAGATTTGCTGTTGCTGCTGTTCTTTGGGACCCTACGCAAAGGCTGAAGCACCCAGGAACACATGAGCAGTTCTATCTCCTTAAGACAGATTTACTTAAAAACGGGTGGTTGCAAAGTCATCTTCCCTCACCAAAAACAAAGAATAACATCTTATTTGGGGTTTAGGGGTTTTACAGTCTGGTCCCAAAGTTGCCCCTCCCTCCTATCAGTGGGGGGCACCCCACTCCCTAGGCAGGTGGCCTGAATCCTGCTTTGCCCACCGATGCTGCAGGGCACTGAAGGGGTTTGCATGGTGCTGCCTTTCCTCCCCTCCCCACCAGTTATATGCTCTGGGATGCTTTCACCCCCGGCAGGGACCACAGGACAACCCAGGGGCATCCTCTCAGTTTGGAGTAATGCAACTGCTCCACAGTCCCCAGGGTTGAGGAGGCATCACCCCCTCAAAAAAAGGGACAGCCTTCAGAGGCACCACACCAGGCCCTTATCCACAGGAGTGCACATCGGCACAGCACGGCTGACGGGCCCAACTCTGCCCTTCCTAGCTCCTCCAGCCGCACTCCGCAAGTGCTTGCTCCCACCCGTGCCCAGCGAGAGTGCCTCTGGCCAAAGAGCACAGGAGCGTCCCAAACAAGTAGCAAGAACAGCAGCAGATTTGTAGGTGACTCAGGGCTGCTCAAAGCAGCGGGGAGAAGATGGAGCAGGAGTGTTTTAGGAAAGGGTGATGAAGGGTCACTATCGGGGGATGTTTTGGACCTTTGGCACCTTCACACAGGCCTTGAGTTTCACGAGATGCTCCCTGGATGGACCCGAGCCTCCCAAGTTGAGCTCTGGCCAAAGAGCTTCGCTGCAACTTTGCAGCAGCAGTTGATAAAAGATGCAGGACTTGTGTTTGGCACGGCTGCCAAAAGTTAATTAAAACAACAAAAAACAAACTACAGAGAGGGCTGTGCCTGTGACAAGGTTCATCAGTCGAATTGGGTAGAGCCTGTGCTTATTATATGCGTCAGACCAAACTCCCTGCAGCGAGATTTCTCTATCCTTCCACCTCCTTGGGGCTAATTTAAGAGCTGTTCTTTGCAGCCCATAATAATTGTGAGGAAAAAAATAAAAAAATCAAATTCTGTTCTGCCAAAAGGAGGAAACTGGAACAAGGGAACCGGCAGGGAACTTGTCTTGCTGCCATCTCTGGCTTTCCTAAGGAAGCCTGTGCTCTAGAGCACCCAGTCAAAGGAACAGAGCTGCCGGCAGGACGCAGGGCTCCAGCCCTCCCCGCCAGGGGCTGTGCTGCTGGGAAAGGGAAGGCCACGTCCCACAGATAAAACAGCAGTGGGCTGGCATGTATAGGTGAACACAGAAATAACTGTAGCATACAGAGAACCAAATAGAGAAGCATTTTCCTTGTAGACGCTCAGCCAGCCCCTTTTGTATGTACAACCCCCCCAAATCTTTCCTGCGAGGGGTGAGAGTGGCAACCTCCCCTGCCCTGAAAGGCAGCCCCTGGCAAAACAGAAAGCATCAGCTCAGTAACAGAGCTCTTCCCACATTACAACCCCAGCTCAACAAAATGCTCAGCGCACATTTGTGGCTACTCTTGCTCAAGCCTTTGCCAATGCAGGGAGCGAGGCCAACGTGAACGCCACCTCCAGTGCAGATATTCAGGCAAAGCCAGAATGGAGTGAGCAGGCTAAAAGGTCCTGTTCATCTCATGTGGTTTTGGGGCCAACCCGTTGTGTCCCCCATGAAGTGACCTTTTATTTGGCCAGGTCTAAATAAGATACTCCTTTTCCTCTCACTATTAAAGTGAATCCTTTTCTTTTCTTTTCTTTTATCTTTCCAGAAAGGCACTCGATCATAGAATCATTTAGGTTGGAAAAGACCTTTAAGATGATTAAGTCCAACCGTTATCCTAACCCTGCCATCCCACCACTAAACCCTGTCCCCAAGCATGTCGATGATCCTTGCTTCAAGGGCATTGCTCGCTCCTGCCAGGCTCAGTTCTGCTCCGTGCAGGCTGGGCATGTGTTCGGCTTCATTGCCAGAAATTGTTTCCATCCATAAGGAATGTATCCCTATAGTACTGGCACTAACAAAAACAGTGGGGCTGGTTCCCACCGATCCCACAGTGCAGGAGTTCCCAGGCTGCAAAAGCCACTTCCCCTTTTTGTCATCATTCCTCTAAGCAATGGGGCCCAGGGTGCTCCATCTTGAACCAGGACCCCCTTTGTGCCAGGTGAGGATATGTAGAAGCTGATACAAACCTTTCTCCAAGCACTGCTAATGAAGGTCTAAATTCAGATGCAGCACAAAGATGATTGCCTTCAGGCTATTGGAAAATTCACATGACATGTTTTCAGAAGTCCATAAAAACCTGTTTTCTTCAGAAGTTTGTGTGAGCTCTTGAAGACTGTCCTGAGGGACTGTGCAGCAAAGACACCAGAATGCCAAGGATACCATCTTTTACCTAAGAGGCTATTGAGAATGCTGAGTCTTACGGATTTATATCTGTAGCAGTGTCAGATAGTAAGGAAAACCTTAAAAAGACATGTGGAATTTGATCCCTGAAGGCACCAGATTTCTGCTATTCACAATAAAATGCAAAATTAATTTCCTGACCTTTTTTAATTTTATTTTTTCCATGTTTCATCTTTCTAGGTAAAAGTCTGAAATTTAAAAGCTTTCTGCAACCATTTGCCAATATAATACCATAATCAACCAAAAACCTTTTCACATTTTATGCAAGAGGTTAAGGAGATCACTTCGTAAGTAAGCTGTAGCAAAGCAAGGTAATTTGAAATGAAAGCTGGAGATGGGATTCTCCACAAAGCATATTAAATATCAGCTGCCTGCTAATTACTTCTGGGTGTGCTCAGCTGGCGCTGCCGCCTCGCACATTCCTGGCAATGCACTGTTGCTTACCATGCCTGCTGCTCTCCAAGATGCTCTGTGCTTCCGTGTGCTTGTCCAGCCTCGGGTGTGAGCTACCTAGAGCACTTCAGCTGGAAACCCTTAGCCAACATGGACCAAAGGATACGTTAACCCCAGTACCCAGGCTTTGACAACAGCAAATGCCTAAAGAAAAATCAAAGGCATGAGATTAACACTGAGGAGTACTTCCTCCACATGCCCTCCAAGCTCCCATCAGTCTCTGACTTGGAGATTTCCTGGCACACGTTTTACACGTTTGCATGTTTTACAGCTCAAATCGGACAGAGCAGAATGATCCCTGCTCCTTGCTGATAAAGGACTTCAAATTAACAGGGCAAGAAAGTGGCCCATGGCATCTGTTCAGTGCCACGCAGCTTGTAGCTGAGCTACGTCTGCCCCCCCTATCCCATTTTCCCCATGCCTCTTCAGACTGACAGCACGCTGTGTGAATGCTTTGATCTATTCCAGCAGATAATCCTGTTCTGAAAAAATGGGAACCCACAATAGGTCAGAGGTCCTGGGTGGACAACCAGTTTTTGGGATGTTCCTGGAGCAAACTGACTGACCCTCAGGAGTATCAGTTCAGATCAGCAGCCTGCAAGCACTGCTCGTGGGTGTCTGGAAGTGCTTTGTTTATTGTTTTCATCCAAAAAACCCCCCAAACCCCCAAACTATCTATCTTGTCACCTACAGGCCCAACATTGATTTACCTCGCTGTGCTGCATTTGCTGGAATCCAAGGAAGATGAACCACCCCTCGGGATCATTGACTCGGAGCCTCTCAGGGCACTGTCTAAAAAGCTGGCTGTCTTCATTACAAAGCCCAAAGTACAACACGGGTGGTAAAAATCATGGAAATCTGAAGCCGTAAGCATGTCCTCCTGGTTTTACCCAAGTCAAGAGGAGGACCTTCATGGCTCGCCACCCCTCCACCTGCCTTGTGGACAGCTCAGGGAACAGCTGTAGCAATGGATGGTCTGAAAAACCTGCTTCTCGGCTGGTTTTTAAGAGGCTCAGCCTGTAAGGGGAAAAGTTAAGAGAAGACAGAATCAGACTCCAGAAGCTCCGATACAAAGCTCCAATAATATTTTGAAGAATGAAACTTAATTAGCAGACAAAATGGCTGGGAGTTGAAGCTAGACATTCAGCCTGGAACCCATTACTCATTAAAACAAACTTATATTGGAATAGCTGAATTAGACCAGCTGAAGAATAAGATTTCCTAATTCTCAAATTCATCTGTTTCCCATGATGTCTAACTGCTTAAATTTTATTTTTAAAAACTGTCCTGAACACTTTGAAAATTGTATCCAGTCTTTTACATCCAAGCTGAATGCTCATCAGAGGTCACATCCAAAGAGGAGCTGAGGATTTGGCACAGATAGCACTGCCAAAGATGTTACAGCTTGCGCTGTAGAGCATAGGACAGCTGGATCTCATTTTACCTTAAACTATGGATTTATTACTTCAAAATACATTCTAAGCTGCAGCCCTGTGACTGCTTCTCCCCACCCTCTCACTTCGCATTTCTTCTTCTACTTCACTGTTTTCTCATCTTTTCTACCTAGACATCAAGATACCAGCAAGTGTGTTGTCTTCTTTTGTAGCTCCTACTATGACAGAAGCCCTGACCACCCTCACCAGTGTCCTAAAGATGCTGCCCCCTTTCAAACACCTCATTCAACAGGAGAAGCAGAAGCAATGTCTTCATAAAATTCTGCAACCAGCTAGCAGAGAGCCTCACACCAGTGTGGTTTGCACCGTGCCACACCACACACAAACTGCTCACAAGATGGAACATTTTCTTTCTCAAGATTGTATAAACCGAAGCATTATGTCCTTTCCACGTAGGTAAGTCCCTATCAAACATTAGCTGCATGCTGGAACCGAGACCTTGATGCAACTTAAAAATGTTCTTTCTCTTTTTCTCTTTCTTCCTCCTCTCTTGCCACTATGGGCACTGCTGTCTTAAGACTCAGATACCAGCAATAAGACTGTTTCAGTATAAATAAATAAATAAATATTATTATTAAAGGCATTTCAACTGGAAAGCAAAACAGAACATCCCTCAGCTCAGGCTCTCTTATGAAAACACAGGGTTTGATTTTACAGTCTAGTTAAGCCAAGCTTGAATGGCTTTCAACTATTCAAGGTAACAATGCTCTTTCCGTGGTGGTTTTTTTTTTTGCCAACCTTCCTTACATCCCACAGTGGCTCACTGGGAGGCTTTCCTAATGCTCCTTTTCACTGCTCACAGCGCAGCACAGGGCAGTGACAAAACCGTGCCCAAAGTCTCGCAGTGCGGAGCAGGGAGGAGCAATACCTTTAGCAGATGCTGGGTCCCACTGCTCCACGGGATGGGCGAGCCGCTTTTATGTTTCACTGGTGCTGGACGAGGGGGGAGTTCAACATCTTCCCCTCCTTGCCTGCTTCTGGTGATGAAACCCTGACACTTTGTGCCAACTCCAGACCCTTCAAAAGGCCAACTCAACTCTCCCCAAGACAGACAGAAAAGAAAAAAAAAAATAAAGTTAATCTTGTCCTGTTGCTTTATTGACTTGTCTCATGGAAGGGGCACCTAGGCCAGCGCACGGGAGGAGAGGCAGGGTCAGCATCCCTCTCCCCCTCAGCAGCAGCAAATGGGCCGGCTCAGCTGAGGACGGAGCTGCCACCTAGGAATCCACCTCACGTCCGCTTCAAAAGCAACTTTCTGGACAGGAAAAAGGGTGGCACAAAGTCTCAGAAGAAAGCGTTTTGCAGAAGCGGTACTCGCCACGTGACCAGAACACACTCTTGGTAGACATTTTCTAAGTCTCTTTTTACCACAACGCCCTGATTACCAAAGGTGAGGTTTAATTAATACAGGTATAGCAGAAAACATAGCTATTTGCTACTACTTCCAGATCCTTTTTAATAAAAAAAAAAACAAAAAACAAACCCACCCTCCAAAAATCCTTGGATGAAGAACATCTACTGGGTAGAAATAGGGACCTGAAATCAAACAGGTCCCTCCTCCTGCGTACAGAACAACAACGTGCTGCTGCGCTGCAAGAAATCAGATCAAATCAAAAGGGTATTTTGCACCCATTCAGACAACCTCTTGGAGGGCTGTACGGAGAAAACATCTGTGGACCGACTTCATTCCCAATTTTTAAGCTTGATTACTGGCAGATCTTAAAATAGCTGCTGGATGTTAAGCTGTAAATAAAATGTGCAGTCGAACAAAAGATGCAACCCTGACATTTGTGCTCATTCTGTAATCATGGCTCATTATCCCAGACTATTTTTTTCACTGGTTTCTATTCATCTGAAATCATTCTGTACAGGAACAAGCCTCTTGCTAGAGCGTTCTGTAACAAGTTATTGCTATGAAATTATCTGTATTTCAGGCTGGATGAGAACACAGGTGATGCACACATGCAACTCAGGACCACATCAATTTTGGAGAGTATCTACATTTAATATACATCTAAGTAAGGCAAAGTAAATGTCGGTATTTGTACACAAAAATACAACATTTTAAAGTAACCAAGGTTGTGTCAATAACACCCCAGACAGGAACTCTATAGGACCCACCTTGAACAAGATGACAGTCCGTTACCTCAAGCCTTGTATTCTCACGCAATATTCAGCTTCCTTTCCAAAAGCACGCAGGCACCTTCAAGAAAATTCAGGATTTAAAATATGGTTTTGCTAATCCACAAAGAGGAAAGATTAAATGTTCTCTTATAAAAGGGGTATAGACATAGATACGGTTTATGCATAGTGACAGGCAGGCAGAGTAAACCCATGCATAGAAAACTGGCTAAAAAGCATGCCCTGAAATTCCAGAAAATGAGTTACACTGAATAGGAAACCTTTTTTTCCTCTATATACTTGGGCATAAGGCAAAAGAAAGAATGGGGTTCTGGTCAGAAATAATGCAAAATCTGCTGGATGGTTCATTCAGTCCAGATTGTCACACTAAGAAGTTTATTGAAACCAGGATGCAGGGACTATTCCTGAGACCCTAGGCAGAGACACACAAGACGCACTTCTACATTTCACATGGGGTTAGACTAAAAGCTTCCATGCCAGGAGCCCGTTATTATCTGCGAGCAGTTCCTGCGAGATCGCCGGTGTCAGAGGGCATTTCAGCTGGAGAATCCTCGACTGAGCTCTCAGATATAGCGTGCAAACGCCAGGTTGTTTACTTTTGTTTGCTGCAGTTTGACAGGGCCTTTTAATTTTTGCCAACCTTGAATATTAAAGATCTATTTGCTTGATTTAGTTTACACTTTTTGAAAGGTACCAACTAGTCCCTGACTTCTGGCACACAGGGACTGTAACTTTGCACCCAAGAACTCTCCTTTCCTACTACCAAGAACTATCCTTTTCCCGACAGGTAAAAATCTTCCTGTGAGTACAATTAGAAAAGTAAAAGTGCTGTGCCACAGAGTGGGAAAGGAGGATTCGCCCCAAAAACTGACCTGAGGTATCTCTGAAGCTGGACAAACATCAGAGATTTTTTTTTTTTTTTTTTCCCCTCATTCTCCTGCTTCCCACTTACCCTCCCAGAGAGCATCGTGCCCTTCCCCTACCCCTTTGGCTTCCAGCCCACCCTTGCCGAGGTGGTGTTGGGGCAACAGAGCACCCTGCCCTGGCTGCAGCCCCACTGCAGGGGGGGGGAATCTCCCCTTTGTGGCTGTCCATCACCTTCCACAGAGGTTTTGCTCCCTCCCCAACTGTGCCAGTGCAAGGTGGCTTGCAAGCTCTCTAAACCAGACCTGTGAGGTGTTTGCCCCCAAAATACCTTTCTTTAAAAAAGTGCCCTCTCTTCATTTTAAATATGGAGTATTTAAGATCTAGCTTCAGGTGCACCACAGACATCAGAATCCTACCCTGCGCAACGGAGTCAAGACAAGTGGATGAGGACCAGCACCCCAATCAGCCGCAGCAGCAGAAGTCTGGAGAGGATTAGGCCTAATGGAGCAGGAGGGGGATGCCTTAACACTCTATTTTCAGCTGAGTAGAGTCAGTGTTAATTCACTTCTCAATGTAAAGCAGCTTCTATAATAAGACAATTTCCCCAAATTTATCATGTCAATTTAAATACAAACAAATTCTCTTTTCATAAATGCAAATACACACCCACATTTTTAGAACAGGAACTTTTCTGAAACAACCAAGTGAACTGAAGCCTTTGAGAACAACTTCGGTCCATGAGCCCCAGGCAGGCTGCTTGGTTTTACGTAGTTATATTAACCACCACACATTTATCTATAAAGCATTCTTCTTTATTTAAGTTAAACAATTTTTCAAGGATGGTTTCCATCTATAAAATGAACAAAGTACAAGCTCTGTACAGCAGACTTTTCAAACCAACTGAAAAAACAGTTTCCAAACTATGTTTTGAAAATCTGCAAAACAAACAGTATCACCATTCTTGCTCTGAAGATGGTACGAAACGTTCTCAGGAGACGCCATCGCAATTTGCTTCATGGGCTCGTAATTCATCTTTCAAATGGGCAAATTTCTTTGACATTAAAAACCCTTAAAATCACAGTAACTAACTTTGGCACGCTGTCATGTAAACATAACAAAAGGATACCACTTCTTGTCTGTTCTCTCAAAGAAAAGCAATGCTGTCTTTAACATACAGCTCCTATATTAAACCCCCTACACACAGCATCCATGGGGAGTTAGTGAAAATATTCCTACTTTGTACGATAGCAGCTGACATTAAAGACTTAAGAGGTGGAATATGGATTTTTTTTTTTTTTTGCTAGCAATTCTGATTCAGAGTTAAGAGGCCAGTCAATATTCAGAGCTGCAACTGCTGATTTCAGTTAGTGCTACCCTTACTATGATCAAAGTTGCAAACGGAAATACCTCTGTGGCAGAAGCTGAGTGGTTGGGTTTTTTTTGCTTTTATATTCTGTTTTTCAAAACATCAAGCAATTGACTTGCTGCTGAGCCCATATTTCAGCATTTATTTTCCAGAATATGAAGAAATCTACTGCTATGTTTATGAATCATGTTCTTAAAGTTCTCAGCTAGGTTAAAAGGCTACAGATAGGGAGAGACTGAGAGCTGAAAAATAGTTTATCCACTGTATGGCCTCTAAAACAGGCAAGTACTGGAGAAAGCAGACTGTGAAGAAGCAACAAAAAAATTATTAGTTATTCATTAAAAAAGTCAGATGATGGATGGGAAAAACTGGATTGAATGCCCCCATCCAAAAGGTATGCAGGTAATTGCAAGTCATAACTTCAGACACTCAAGATATTTATGGGCACATTGACTAGCACAGTTAAAGCAATTTTGCCCAAGAGAGTACCACCTCTATACTGAATGTATAGATGCAGCCAAAGGAACCTGAAAAAAAAAAAAACCGGAACACAAAGAGGGGAACTGTACCAACATACTACAGTATAGCAGACATTTTTCATCTCCTTATGATCAACCCTTATGTTTTTCTGAGATCCATCACCTCAGCAAAACCACTTCCTGGCACTGCACATCTGCACTAAACTTTCTCAATGCTGCCTCACTTATTAGTACTTATTTACCTTTCCTTTTCATTTTAAAAGCTTATTGAAGCATTTGCTTTTAATAAAAAAGTATATAGCCTATGCAAACATAAGAAAGGACAGGTCAAAGTTGGGGTTAACTTTGACAGTATTATTTTAATATAAAAATGACATCAGCTGGACCGAAGCTGCAAAATCCATGGGTTCTATGGTTAAGAACACATAGGATCTGCTGGTATCCAGGCTGATTCCCAGAGCCAAGCCTGGATCCATTCAAAAGCTCCATTTAAAGAAACAAAATGGAAGAAAATTCCCCAGTAGTAGGTCTATAAATTAAGCAAGTGCAATTCAGAGATATTACATAGCTGCTCATCCTTGCAAATTAAAATTCAGATCTTGTGCTGTCGACAGTGACGTTACTATTCTTAGTTCTACAACTCAAGAGGGGAGTTTGAGGCAAAGAAATTTTTCTCATTAGGGCCCAGAATAAAACTGTGCTGAACCCACATGGCTGCATGAAAGATATGCTGTTTATATCATTTTTAACAAAGGAAGAAGTATTTTAAAGACAAAGTACTGCAGAAATGATCAACACAAATATCAAGTACAAGTTTAACGTTATCCAGAGCACATGAAATGAATTTCCAAGTTGGAATAAACAGTCCGAGCAATCATCTGTGCAGATGCATTGGCTTATTCTGCTATTTTCTTTCTCCTCCTGAGTTTCATGATCTCCAGTGAGGGTGAAGTGTTAAGAAGTAGATCCAGTTTGCAAAGCAAAAGCATCCAGTGTTAGCACGGACGTCATACTCAGCAGCACAAAATCCACACCTTCATAAAGTTTCACTCTCCTAGCATTCCAAACCGATTTCTGGTTATACATTATGCCAATCACTTCGTTGGTAATTATAGGATGATGAAAACTGATATAAATTGTTGGGAGCTGACAGTATATATACTTTTATATATTTATATTTTGAGTCCATCATAGAAAAGTTCATGTTCAAATTACCAAGCACACACAGGAGAAAAAAAAACCCTTCAAAATGACACTTCTGTTTCTGGAAACGACAAACCATGATTTTCTGCAAATGGAGATTTCAAATGACCTTCTCCTAGTAGTTTTTCCCACCCTCCCCTCCCACACCCTGTTCCCCCACAGGTGTTTCTTCAGATCCTTTTTTATCATACATCAGTTGTTCCTAGAGTTAATTATCTGCTGTGCAAGTACATAACTGAAGACAGAAAGGAACTGTTGAAGTCTTCACATCAAGAAGGAATTGTGCTGCAGTCATGTTCAGTGACATCTTTGCAGTGCTCCAAGTCCCCTGGATCCCTGGTGTCTGCTTCAACAGTCTCCTACTTTCAGATAAAGGTGGAATACTGAGGTATATAAGTTCCGTGGAAAGTTTTAAGAAATACATCAGTAATTCAATCAAAACTTTGCCCAACGTCTATGAATTGAAACAGCATTTTGCTTGTAAGTCCTTCTACTGCTGCAGATTAAGTGTGAATTTCCACTGTTGTGACAAAGAAGGACTGCAGATCTCGACCGTGAGACCACCATTTTTGGCATTTCGGCTGTCTAGACAGAGGTTGCTGCCAACGTGCCTCAGTTTAGAATTGCTTTCAATTTGTTCCCATTTCTGGAAGAGAAAATACAGTTATTGAGCTGGAAAAGCAGGAAAAGGATGAGTTCACATCCTGTCCTTTGAAGCCTTCATAAGCTTCCCTGGCTCGTGCTTGGGAAAGCTATGAAAGCTGCAATAATAGGACACAGTTCAGATGATCCTTAAGTAAGAGTATATAAATTATGGCAAGCCTTGCCAAAACAACTGTTCGTTCAGCTAACACACTGTAACAGATACAGAATACATCATATCGTCGTCCTCTACTTCAGCACTTTTCAAATATGCTGTCACACCATGTTACCTGTGTGAAACCTTCAGTCTGAAGAAAAAATAAAAATCACAAAACCCATCCGCATATCACTACAATTCTGAACAGGGAAATGAGAAGCACGATCACTAAGAACAACTTTACAGAAATCCAGAAATCTGTCAGACACCTTTCAGTTACACAGAAGACAACCAGTTAATCTGTGCTGTCGGAAGCACTTTGCCCAAGGTGATGCCAAGGATGGAGTAAATCCCAAATACAGGATGTTAAAAAACAAAACTTTTTCTGATGTATTTCTAACATATTGTGCTTTTAAACCTTATCAAGAAAAATCTTGCTTCCCTTTTCTGAAAAGTGGCAAGAATATTATTTCTTCGTCAAGGAATAGCATTATCTGTGTGCAAAGATAGAGAAGCAAGGGAGCTGGCAGATGATCAGAACTGATGACTTAGCAGAAAGAGAGGGATTGTTATACGACTAGATCAACAAGATGGTGTGACTCTGCAAATGTGGTTTTCCTCAGGCATGGGAAATAGACGAAGTTACAATGCTGCATTAATAAAAAGACACTGAAGGAGTCTAGCGCTGTTATAAACAGGTCACAGCTGAAAAGAAGAAAGGGAAGCCAAACCACACTCCTCCGAGACACACACTGCGTAATCTTCAAAATTCACTGAAGGCAGCATTTCAGAAATACATGGAATATATATTCTGCTTCAGAAAACAGACATGGCAGTTGCAGACTCTTACACATCAATGCTGCTGGGTGAAACCTTTATATAAAGGCCAGCGGTGGGATAACACCTCTACATGCTCATAGAAGATTGTCACTGGCTCAAGATAAGCTCAGTACACGAGCTTCTTCCTGCTGCTCTGCCCAGATATCATGCATCCTAACTTCACACACAAAACCAACAGCAAGGCAGAGTAGAAGGGACAGCAGATACGATTACCAGTGCGTGCTCTTGCATCCTTGTTCACAACCCTCGTTTTCCCACTGTTCGCAGCGTGCATTCACGACATACTAACCTGTCTGCTGTCATTTTCCCTACAGCCCTGAAGTTTTATTAGTGAACCAGGTGCTCTGTCCACAACAGTAAGGCACAAATCCATATGTTTCACCGACTTGTCCTTTGTTAAGGCCCATTCCTAGAAGAAGGAAGGAAAAAAGAAAAGTCTACAAAATTGTGTATACTGACATATGCACAAGGTTAAAAATCCTGTAAATGGCTACAAATGAGCATTCAAACAGTTCACTGCTTCCCATAGAGCAGGAAAGGAAAAAAGGTCTTTTTGAAACACAGCAATTCCAATTGTTTCAGTATCCCCAAGCCAGCTCTGGGCTGGCTGTTTGCTCCCTCTGCTGGCTTTACACAAGTACAACGGGCAGTCACACAGGTCCTCAGGATTAAAATATTTGTCCAAGTATTCGTCCAGCTATATTTTTATCTATGTGTTGTGTGTGTGTATTACACACCCCTCATATCTTCTGTATAGGAGAGATTTATATATAGGTAAAAATATATATAATCTTATATATAAAAACCCTAAAAGCTTGGGCTGTGGCATCACTGGCCACCCTACCCACACCCTAAACAGAGCAGTTCTTAATATGACAGAGCCCACCAGAAAGCAATACACAAGCGGGCCAAACTCAAGGATATAGGAAGAACGCTACTCCCTACCCAAGGCATAATGCACAACAGTTAAATATGTTTAAATATGCAAGTTCTTAAATAGAGAGGAAAGAAAAGCCGTTCTGTATGTACTGTTGCCCAGCTTGTTTGATCTCAGCATCCTTCTATGCAGGGCCTGATCTTGCGCTGTAGTTCAGATTCTCTTCATGCCTCTTTCCTCAAAGTTTCATCTCCAGGATCCAGATTGGTCTTCATTTGTCTAATTATCCTTTGGGGGAAGGAAGCTGCTCTATCAACTAAAGCGATGCTAATTATCCAAATCATGCTTGTTGCTACTTAAAAAGGCACGATTAGCTCTCCTCCAGCAACTAAAGAGTATTCAGAGTCATGTAATACTAACCCCTAGATACACAGGGCCAAGCCTGGCTACATCTAAATGTTATTTTGCAAGCAATGAGTGTTTTAGAAAGAAATTAAACGACTAATCCCACCCTATTTTTTTTTACTTATTTTCTGATACCATAACTGAATTTCTGGCTTGTGCAATCACTTTTAAACTCAGCAGATTTAACAGTGATTAAATTTCTTTGAGAACAGAAGCTCAGGAAACAACCAGAACTTCTATCCCACACAAGTACAAGTAACCACCATCGTACAGGTAGGAAGCCGTTAGATGGGTACCATATTATGCAAATACTTGCAAAACAAAGCAAAGGCAGGAGAACTCTGTGTATCCCTTTACTTGTTTCCCAAACCCATAAGCTGAAAAATTTTCCTTTCACTCTCAATATGCAAAATATTTTTCATTATGTTCATCTCAGATGACAGCAAAATTATTTGCTTTCTCAGTTCTGTCCAGTTCATAAGATGTCAACAAGGATTATTAATAGCCACTTCTAACAATTTAAGGAATTAAGTTATTTTCAGAGCTGGCCCCCTTACAAGATTTATACTGAATACTGACAGTTAAAAATACTACTAGGAAAGTGGTAAAACTTGTGTTTGAGAACCCTGCAGTCAGAGAAAGTTAGAGCCTTTAAAATAATGCTTTATACATCTTCCATCAGAAGGCTGGAAGAGCCCCAGCCACATCAGCAATCAGGCAAGAAATTAACACATTTAAAAGCCAAAGGTTTAATCACAAAAGCTCCAAGCTCTGCTGCTGGAGACATCTACGTGATGGCCCTTCACGGTACAAAACAAAGTGTATAGATGCTTTCCTCCAGTGATCAGGAACTATGAGTAGCTATAATGGAAATAAGATTAAGCAAGTTAAGGATGGGATGTCATTCAGAGAGACCTGGACAGGCTGGAGAGGTGGGCCTGTGTGAACCTCATGAGGTTCAACAAGGCCAAGTGCAAGGTCATGCACCTGGGTCGGGGTAACCCCCAGTATCAATACAGGCTGGGGGAAGAAAGGATTGAGAGCAGCCCTGGCGAGAGGGACTTGGGGTTACCTGATGGATGAAAAGCTGGACATGAGCCAGCAATGTGCGCTGGCAGCCCGGAGGGCCAACTGTACTCTGGGCTGCATCAGGAGAAGCATGGCCAGCAGGTCGAGGGAGGTGATTCTGCCCCTCTACTCTGCCCTGGTGAGACCTCACCTGGAGTACTGCGTCCAGCTCTGGAGCCCTCAGCACAAGAAGGACATGGAACTGTTGGAGCGGGTCCAGAG
>BOSO01012872.1:0-51748 GCA_018403395.1 Gorsachius goisagi
TGCTCCACCGTGGACCTCCATGGACTGCAGGGGGACAGCCTGCCTCACCATGGTCTTCACCACGGGCTGCAGGGGAATCTCTGCTCTGGCGCCTGGAGCACCTCCTCGCCCTCCTTCTTCACTGACCTTGGTGTCTGCAGGGCTGTTTTCTCTTGCATCCTCTCACTTCTCTTCTCTCTCCGGCTACTGCGACGCAGCTGGTTTTTTTCCTTCTTAAATATGTTATCACAGAGGCGCTTCCACTACTGCTGATTGGCTTGGCCTTGGCCAGCAGCAGACACAGGGAAAACTTCTAGCAGCTTCTCACAGAAGCCACCCCTGTAGCCCCCCCACTACCAAGACCTTGCCACACAAAATCAATACAGTGGGCTTTGAATATCTCCAGAGAAGGAGACTCCACAACCCCCCTGGGCAGCCTGTGCCAGTGCTCCGTCACCCTCAGAGTCAGCAGTGCCTGGGCAGGAGGAGCTGGGGGAAACACTCAGGCTCCTGCTCCGAAGTCACCGGCATCACCCAGTGACAAATCCCCCGGGCACTATTTCCCCTCAGCAGCCCCACAGGCACCGATTGGAGAGGCAGAACCCCCCCCGCTATAGCCCAATTGATCTCCCCTTGGCCGTGTTGCGTGTGGCACCCACGGCATCCTGCCCTGTGCCCTGCAGGGGCTGATGGCCCTGAGCTCCTTGTCACCTTGAACCGTCCTGGGGTGCCTGCCAGGGCACTGACCCATGCCCACATCCTGGGACAGGCTCGGGGCCGTGCTCCCGCCTTGTGTCCATGGGGGTGGTGGGGTGTCCATGGGGGTGGTGGGAACCAGCCTCCTCCAGACCCCGATGCCGTCTGGGGCTGCTTCTGAAGGGCAGGAAGGAGAGTATGGGCCGGTATCCAGCAATACTCAAGCAGGGCAGGGATGGGGACAGCAGCTGTGGTCAACTGAGAGCCCATGAGAAAGAGGTCAGCCCCATCCATGGCTTCCCGCAGCCCTGCCTCTGCTGCTCCCCACGTCCCCAGAGGGAAGGGGACTGCAAAACCCCAAAGCAGGGGATGCACTCAGGACACCATGTGGCTGTCGTGGAGCTGCCTCAACTTTCCTAAATTCTCACCAGGGCAGAAAGAAGCAGCTCAGCCCATGCCCCGGCTGGCGTCAGGCTCCTGGGCGCAGAGGAACAAGAGTGGGTGCAGCTGGCATGACAGACCAACACCGTCCTGCTCCTGTGCCCATAACTGATTTGATGAAATTGGAGGAAACTGGGCAAAAAGACAGCCCGTGACCTGCAATCAGCCCACACAGCTACTGTTTGGCTAAATTTGAAATACCTGGCAACAAGCCCTTCCGAGAAATCGCCTCCAACTCAGACTGTTCTCATGATATGCTGCCTACTTTCAACTGGGGAACCCATTCCCGCTCCCTCCTGCCATCACTTCCCAGAAAACTAATGTGTGGGTGGGTCCTGCCCCCTGGTTCTGAGCCTCTGTAGCCTATGGGAACCTTTCCTCAAATTGCAAAAATCTGTCAGAGCCTTGAACCCAGGAGGGTCCGGGCAGACGGTAAACATTGCCATGGCTATATCTGCAGGTCCCCGCTGGATCCCGCTGCCAACCCTTGTTTGCTCTCGCTGGATGGGAAGCAAAGATCTCATTTCAGAGTCTGCAGCAGAGCAGACGTAGGTCTGCAGCAATCCAACACCTGGAGAAGGAGGCTGTGGCCATCCCCAACATCCGCTTGCAGCTGGAGCCATGAGGTTTGCAGCTCCACTGCCCGTCCTGCTGCTCCTCGTCCTGCACCTCGCAGCTGGGGCGTCTGCAGCGCTGTAAGCCCTCTCTGTGCCTGTCTGTCTGTCTGTCCAGGCCTGCTGGGAGGGTATTGGCTCCTTGGCAGTATGCAGTGGGAGCTAATCCTTCCCATGCATGTGATGGTTGGCCAGGGTGGAAATGCTTGTGGGTTGTCCCTGCCTGTGAGCATCGAGGAGCTGGCACCCGGGGGCTGCTGGGGCTGGTGGCTCTGGGATGGTTTATTGTAGGTGCTGCCTCACTTGCCACCAATGTGTGGGCAGAGCCTTTGCTTTGCTGAGCTGAGAAGTCAAGGGGAGCCCAGAAGCAGAGTGGGGAGGCGGCCCCTGCACCCCAGCACAGGTTTCTGTGCGCCCAGGAGCTCCTCTGACCATTGTGGGGTCTGTACTGGGGTGTAGCTCATCCCCACACCTCTCATATCATCACTTCTCCTTGCTAGGACTTACGTGGTCACGTCCCCACCTGTGATCTACTACCCCTACACATCGATGCTGTGGGTCCATCTCAGCGGCCTCCAGGAGCCCGTCCAGGTGACCATCCAGCTGCAGAGAGTGGACAGGACTGAAAACATCACCCTGCTGGAGAGGAAGGTCCAGGAGCCTCATCTCTACCTGAACATCCCCTTCTCCGTGAGTGTCACCCCACGCACAGCCGTAGGCATGGACGGGGATGCCCTGGACACCCTGCTGGCTCCAGGCAGAGCAGTTCCCTACCAGCTCCCCTGAGCGTGGCATGACTTCCCCATCTTTTGGTGGGGTCTCACCCCCCCCACAGGCAAAAAAACTCTAGGCTCAGCCCAGATATTCGGTGGCAGAGATAATCCCCCAGTAGCAGACCTGAGGACTAGGGGGGATGCTTCTTCCCAGCCCCTGGCTTGGGGAAGGTGTCGCTGGGGATGAGGAGTGCTGTGGGGCACGTGGAGCGAGCAGAGCATACTGGCCATGGCGTACCCCTTCTCCTCACGGGCTGCCTGGGGTTTCCCCTGCCAGGCTCCAGCCCCTGCCCAAGGAAAGGAAGACATCGTAGACCTGCACATCTCAATCCAGGGAGATTCCCTGGATGTCTCCAAGAAGAAGAAGGTGATGCTGAGAGCCCTGGAGCCGGGGATCTTCATACAGACAGACAAGCCTGTCTACAAGCCTGGACAGCAAGGTGAGGGGGGCAGGATGGACCACGCTGCTCTGGGCTGAAGGAGCTGCTGGGAGGGGGGGCAGGGGGCTCAGCCTTGCTCCTGTGCTGCATGGAAATAGGGGGGCTCATCCCGGGCTGCACTGGGACCCCCAGCACCGGCCCGGGGCAATGCCAGGACACACTGGCTGTGCTGCTTGGGGGGCAGTGCCCCGCTGCAGGGCTCAGGGTGGATTTCCATCCTCCTTTCCCATGAGGAACCCCCCTCCCTGCAGATCCACTCACTCTCGCATTCCCGTTTGCTCTTTCCAGTGAAGTTTCGAGTTGTCTCTTTGGATAAAGACTTCACGCCCAGCAGTAAGAAGGTGAGAGCAGGGCTGGGGAAGGGGGGAGACATCAGGGCTCCTCTGCACCACCCTCCTACAATCTCGGCAAGCCATGAGAGACTCACGGGAGTCAGCCAGTGCCTTTCCCCTTGGGAGTCCTGCCCCAGCCAGGGGCCCCTGCGTTGTTCATGCAGGCTTCAGCAGGCTAAGGAAAGAGAAAGCAGAACTGCACGTATGACATGGGAACGTACCCGCTTAAAACTTTTGGCTAAGGGATGTAGTGATGGCAAGTGGGAAGCAGGGAAAGCGCTATTGAGGTCCATCAAGCCATCAGATGTCAGGACTGCAGGCATGTTCAGTCTCTGGCATCCCCGAGCAATCAAGTGGGTCTCTGCAAGTGCAGGAGGTTCCCAGATGAAATTGTTGCTGGTTTCTTGTAAAGGCACTAGGAGATGCCACCTCTCTGTGCCATGCTGGCAGTGCCTTCGGCTCATCCCAGCTAGGGCCGCCCACAGGCTCAAAATCAATCCGAAAGAAAACTGAAGGGTTGGAAGTTCACGGCATCCCACAGATAACCCTTGCTCTACTCCATCCACGGCTCCATAGATGTCCCCACCCCGGTGAGACCCCAAGGCAGGCTTTGAATGTCCCCTCTAACCATCTTCTCTTTGCCTTGCAGCTGCGCCTTGTGCTCCTGAAGGTCAGTCTGGAAGATGGAGGGGGGCTCCTGGGTGGTGTGGGCTTGGGGAAGTAGCGTGGCTGGGAGAGGAGAAGCATAAAGCAGCCATGGGCTGTTATATCGTGGGGTGCTGGGGTCCCTGGAGAGTTGACGCCGCATGTCCCTGTGTGCAGGATCCCAGCGGGAACCGCATCGCGCAGTGGCGGGAGGTGAGCCCCCGGCAGGGCATCGTGGACCTGGCCCTCCCACTGGCTGCGGAGCCGGCCCTGGGCACGTACACCATCGAGGTGGACGGGAAGAGGCACTCTTTCAGCGTGGAGGAATATGGTGCGTGGGGACCGGAAGGTGTGGCAGCCCTGAGCACGTCCCTGTGGGCAGCACGTCTTCACCCCCCTGGCCACCCAAACACCCATTGTATTTGTCCTGGGAGCAACAACCCGCTCTCCTTTTGCTTCTCCATTAGTGCTGCCCAAGTTTGAGATGACCATTAACCTCCCTGCTGTGGTCCTGGAGAAGGACGAGAAATTCCAGATCAAGATTTGTGGACGGTGAGCCCAAAACAGGCTGCGCCAGGAAGAGGGAAGGGATAGGGGGATCCGACGTGGTGCGGCCCATCAGGCACACCCTCACCGCACTCCACCCAACAGGTACACCTATGGGAAGCCCGTCCAGGGGAAGGTCCAGGCCAACCTGTGCCAGTCCTTCGGGCACACCAGGACCCGACACAGACTTCGTCGTGCCCCCAAGAAAGAGATGAACTGCATTGAGGTCGGCGGGCAGGTGAGCAGTGCTGGGGAGCATGGGTGCCACGGGGACACCCCCTTCGTGGGAATGCCGCTTATGGGGTTGACTCTGTCCCTCCAGACCGAGAACAATGGCTGCTTTTCAACAGAGGTTTTGTTGACTGCCTTCAACATGACTGGTTCCATGTATCAGAAGCAATTACAAGTCCAGGCATCACTGGTGGAGGATGGGACAGGTAGGGCCAGCGATGTTCTCCTGCTTGGGAACGGGCATTGCTGCTGGTGCATGGTTTTGCATTCATCCCTGTGTGCACCCAAATGCACGTGGCTTGGGGGTGTTGGTCTTCTCTGGGGAAGCCCAAAAGCAACGCTGTGATTTAGAGGTGCACATGTACCGCGGGATGTGAGCCAGGTCAGCCAGGCAATACTTCTAGTTCTCATCCAAGAAAGGGTCGGGAGGCAAAAACGCCTTTCCAAGATCCAACAACCCTCCTGATGCCATGGCTAGCAGTGAGTCGAGCCCTTGCAACACGAAGCCATGGTTTCACCCAGGCTGGTGGCGTGGCTTCGTTCTTTGAGATAATCCACCTCACCCACCACCTCGGTCCCACCAGAATGACCACCAGTGGCTTGGCTTCAGGAAAAAAGGAGAAGACCAGGGGTTGTCCCAGGCCCACCAGTACTGAGGTGGCCCTGCGTCATGGTGCTTTGGTGAAGCACTTTTTGTGAAGTCTTTGCAGCTGGCTGTGCCTTGGCTTGAGGTCTAAAACATGCCGTGGAGGTTTTGCTCCTCTTGTTGGAGGTGTGAACTCTGCTTGAAGCTGCCAGCTGCAGAGGGAAAGCCTAAAATATCCAGGGACCTTTTCTGCACCGTGACAGGGAAGCTGGTAGCAGCTGACCTGTGTCCCCGCAACACCCTCAGCTCCCCACTCCCTCTCCACAGGGCTGGAGCTGAACAACACCAAGAGCTTCAAGATTTCACGCGAAATCCTCACCGTCACCTTCGAAAACAACGATAAATTCTACAGGCCTGGGATTCCCTACACCGGGACGGTAATGGGGGGGTCCCCACACCCCGCAGGGCTCCCCTGCACCCTGCTGCACCCAATCCCGGTCCCACTGACCCCAATCCCCACTATCCCACCCTTGCCCTCTGCCCCATGCCTGCAGCCCAGCCTGGGGCATCTCCCCTTCCCTCCTGGTACAGATGCTGCTGAAGGGAGCCAACGGCGCCGCACTGCCGCAGGAGCAGCTCTTGCTCATTGTTAGCCAGCAAGGAAGAGATACGACACAGACCTTCCTGACGGACAGAATGGGGAGAGCCTCCTTCGAGCTGGACACCTCTACTTGGGGTGGTGTAGTCTTCCTGCGTGTAAGTGACCCATCTCTCACCCCTTGGGGGTCCCTGTACTTCTTGGTCCAGTAGTATGGGACTGGGCACCTCCCCAAGTCAAGAACCTGCATCAACAGTGCCTGGTGATAGGACCAGCACATTGTGGATTCTGGGTGGCTTCACCACCTTGATTTCTACTTCTGTCCCTCAGGGTCAAGTCAACAAGACAGCTCACACCCAGGACGACAGCTCGACGCTCGTCTACCAAAATGCCTACGCATACGTCAGCTCCTTCTTTTCGGCAAGCAGGAGCTTCCTGCGGATCCACCAGCTGGAGAGCGAGCTGCCCTGTGGCCAGCCCCAGCAGCTCTGGGTGGATTACATCTTCAGCAAGGAGGCCTTGAAGACTCAGCTGGAGAGCCTGGATGTGGTCTTCCTGGTGAGCCCTGGCCCTGGGAGCGAGGGCAGCAGGCGTTAGGGCGGTTGTGTGCGAAGGGCCACATCCACACACGTGTTCACGGTTTTGTCCCTGAGGACAAGACAACAAGCAATCTGTCCTGGCTAGACAGAGGGACCTATGCCTGTTAGTAGAGGTGTCTGCTGGCACTGCTGGACCTGCATGCCAATAGGAGATGTTGGGGGGGCTGGAGACAGGGCAAGGTCAAAACCCACCCTGACATTCTCGCCCTTGGGTCCATCCTCCATCCGGTCATTTCAGTTCCCTGCTCAGCATCGGTTTCATTGTTCCCATCTCCTCCTCTGCAGGTCCTGGCCAAGGGGACCATTGCCACGGTCCTCAGGAAAGAGCTGCCTGCAGGGGCTACTGGTAGGTCCTGAGGCATGCATGGGCTCTGCAGGGCTCTGCTTTCCATGCCTGGTCCTCATCTCCCCTCCTTTCCCATGGCACAGAGCCGAGAGGCTCCTTCTCCCTGGAGCTGCCCATCGGCCGTGAGCTGGCACCCAAAGCCAAGGTGCTGGGCTATGTGGTGCTGCCCAACAATGAGATGGTGGCTGACAGCATTGAGCTCAAGGTGGCCAAGTGCTTCCCCAACAAGGTGAGCGGAGGCTGCTGGAGATGGGGGAATTGCTCCATGGCTTGTCCATAGCTGTATGCCCTGAGGTCCATCCTGCTCCAGATGTATCACAGCGTCACAGTCTCTTTGACCCATGTCCTGATCCCCAAACCATCGAGCCTGGTTTTATCCTTGTCTAGAAGAGACCTCCATGTTTGTGGCTGGGTCCTGCTCCTCCATGGGACGTGGCTCCCCCTCCTGCCCTTGCCTCCTGATGCCCCTGTCCCTCCCCAGGTGAAGATGGCTTTTTCAGAGGACAGGGCTCTGCCCGGCTCAGCACTGCAGCTGGACCTGGAGGCTGCCCCGGGGTCCCTGTGTGCCGTCCGTGCTGTGGACCGCAGCGTGCTGCTCCTGAAGCCCGAAGCTGAGCTCAACGCAGAGGCAGTGAGTGGTGGCATTGCCCAGGGCCCCTTCTGCAGCCCCAGGGACCAGCTGGGGATGGGGGGGAAGAGATGACATTGGCTTGGACCTCCCCCACGGGTTCATGGTGCCGTGGTGGATCCTGGGCAGTCCTACTCCTGGAAGGGTGTAGGTGCCTGGCTGGTTTCGTACCTAGCACACGTGTTTATTCCCAGGTCTACAAAGTACTCCCTGAATTTGACTACCCTGAAAGAATCCGGGACCCGCTACCCTGTTCAGAATTTCCCCTGGACTATCCCCCCGATTTTGACATTCCCATCGCCCCATTAGAACCAAGACGTCAAGGCTTCTTTCGCCGTCCATGGGGGCCTCACTTTCCTTTCCCTTTTTGGAGGAATACCCAGATGGACACCTACAAGTTATTTCAGGTAAAGGCCCTGCCCGCCTGTGCCTCCTGGTTCTTCTTCATGCAGGAGCCAGCTGTGGTTTGCTCGGGGTGCCGAGAAACCACAGCAACATCCCATGAAAGCCACACTCACGGCAAAGGTCTTTCCCTTTCCCATGGACACCAGGCTCCAGTCCTTCTCGAATTGTCTTCTTCTGCAGCCCTGTGACTACTTACTGCTGGGATGGGGATATTCCTCCTGCTGGGTTTTGGAGATGGACAAAACCTCTTTTATTTTTCACAGGACGCAGCACTGAAACTTTTCACCAATGCCCAGACCAGCGATGTTTGCAGAAAGAGGTTCGGCTTGCCAGGTCCCAGAGGTCAGCACAGTTGTCTGCATGCTCACTTCACTGAGTTTTCTTGGGAGAAAAGAGATGCCCAGTCCTGGCTCCCATGTCCTTAGGGGAACCTGGAGCCGTCCTGAAAATATACTCAGCATCAAAGGGATTGAAGAGGATTGAAAAGAATTTTGGCCACATTTGGGGTCTGCAGGCGAGGTCCAGCTGAGATGCAGAGACCTCTGAACCCTAATTTCTGCTCTGCCTTTTCCAGGTGGCTTTGATTCCCATGTCACATATATGCTGAAAGAAAGTTCTGTCCCACAAGTGAGCCGTAGTGCCCCACAAGTAACACATGTTCATACCCCACTCATGGCTGTCCAGGAAGAGCCACCAGTCCAGGAAGAGCCACCAGCACCCCGGATGTATTTCCCAGAGACGTGGCTGTGGGACCTGGTCCCTGTGGGGTGAGTGAGGACAGTTCCTATCAGGCTGGTCCCTCCTGCATGGAGGGAGGTTGGGGACCTCAGAATGGTTCCTTCTCCCATAGGGAGAGAGCCAGACCATCTGGGGATGACTCCAGCTGTGGGTGAACATGGTGGGATGGCCTTATGATGTTCTCCATCCCGCAGGGATGGGGGCTCTGCAGAGGTGATGGTGACGGTGCCCGATGCCATCACTGAGTGGGAAGCCGGGATGTTCTGCACGGCCCCATTGGGCTTGGGGCTGGCCCCTGCCATCACCCTCACGGCCTTCAAGCCCTTCTTCGTGGAGCTGGCACTGCCCTACGCTGTGGTCCGCCATGAAGCCTTCACCCTTGTGGCCACCGTCTTCAACTACCTGCGGCAGTGCCTGCAGGTGAGTGGGGCTGGGGAGGGGGCCCTGGGCCTGGTGTCTGGCGGGGGCTGATGGAGCCGTGGCCGTGGTCTGGCAGGTTCAGGTGACACTGGCGGAGTCAGCGGAGCTGGAGGTGTCGGTGGGCGCAGACGAGGCATACAGTGGTTGCATCTGCGCAGACGAAGCGAAGACCTTCCGATGGGGCGTGAGAGCCACCAGCCTGGGTACAGGACATGGGGGCCACAGCAGGACTCCCCTGCCCTGCTGCTTGGGGACCCCTTGGAGGATGGGATGGGTGGGAAGGACGCGAGCAAATGCAATGTTGCTGTGGAAGCTCTCCTCTGCTCCACTCCCACCTTCCCCATTGACTCCCAGCACTCCCACCAAATCCAGCCAGCCCCGCACAAAGCCCCAGGGCTGATGCAAGCCCATGGGGCTGCAGTATGGGCTGGGGGGGCTCCTGGGGTCTGAGTGCCCCGCTTGCATCTGCAGGGGAGGTGAACATCACCGTCAGCACTGAGGCCCTCAGCACCAAGGAGCTCTGTGGCAATGAGATGCCTGTGGTGCCAGCCCAGGGGCGCGTGGACACCGTGATAAAGCCCTTGCTGGTGCAGGTCAGACGGGTTATGGAGGAGGAAAGTGGGATAGGTTTGGGGACAGGGTCCGAGCAGCCCTTGGGGTGCAGCGGGAGGACCAGGAGTGGGACAGCACCCAGCCCTGAGCCTGGGCTGCAGGCATGACCCTGGGGGCCACAGCGAGTCCCTTCCGACTGACTCTTGGTGCTGCTTCTTCCCCACAGCCCGGGGGGATCCTGGTGGAGAAGGCACACAACTCCCTGCTCTGCCGGGAAGGTAGGACCAGCCGGAGGGGTCTGGCAGTGCTGTGAGGACGTGGGGCAGGGACGCTTGGCCACTGGTAGCAAGGGCCACCAGGCCAGAGAAGCCAAGGACCAGGATCCATAGATGCTCTTGGCTGAGATGTCCCAAACCAGCCTTGAGCCCATGGAGGGTCGGAGCAGGAAGGGGGTGGGCAAGGGTGCCATGGGGCTGGGCCAGGAGGAGCTGGGCATGCCCACTGTCATTGCCCTTCATCCCCACAGACACTGAAGAAGTCTCCCTGGAGGTTCCTGCAAACATCTTGGAGGGCTCCCAGCGAGCCCACATCACCGTGATGGGTAAGGGACAGGCAGGGGACAGGGGACCACCTAGGGTGGAGAGGGTGCAGAGCTCCATGGCCCAAGCTCAGCAGGAGGTGGAACTGCCCAAAGCTGAGATGGAAGTGGATACGGGGTGCTGGTGGCAGCCAGTGATGGTGCTCCCCGTGTCTCCCCGGGACAGGTGACATCATGGGCAACGCTCTGCAGAACCTGGACCGCCTCCTGGCCATGCCCTATGGCTGTGGGGAGCAGAACATGGTCCGCTTTGCCCCCAACATCTACATCCAGCAGTACCTGGAGAAGACCGGGCAGCTGGACCCTGACATACGCGCCAAGGCGCAGGGCTTCCTGCAGAGTGGTGAGCGTCCCTGGTCCCCTCCTCCCCCTGTCCCACCCTGCCCCACTGCTGAGGGACACCACCGCCCCATATTCCCCCCTCCCCATTCTCTACCTGCACCCTGGGGTGGGCTTCAGGCTGCCTCTGGGGTCCCCCAGGGGCGTAAAGACCACCATGTAAAGACCTGTCCTCATCTCCTCCCTGCAGGGTACCAGCGAGAGCTGCTCTACAAACACAATGACGGCTCTTACAGCGCCTTTGGGAAGAATGATGCCGGGGGCAATACCTGGTGAGGGACTCTGCAGGGCTCAGGCAGGCTATGCAGCAGCGGCTCCGGCTGTCCTGGAGCTCCTCCTGCCACCAAGCGTATCCCAGCCCTCGGACATCTCTCCGGTTTGTAGGCTGACAGCGTTTGTCCTCAAGTCCTTTGGGCAAGCCAGAGCCTACGTGGCCATTGAGGAGCGGCACATCACGGATGCACTGCTCTGGCTGCAGAAGCAGCAGAAGACAACGGGCTGCTTCCGCAGCGTGGGGAAGCTCTTCAACAACGCCCTGCAGGTGGGCTGGGGGGGGGGACATGCAGCCAGAGCTGGGCTGGCCCCAGCACGTCCCTGGTGTGTGCTCAAGGCAGTGGGGGACGTCCTGTGCTGGTGGCACGGCATGGCCAGACCCATCTCCCGCTGTCCCCTTTGCAGGGTGGTGTCTCGGACGAGCTCTCGCTGTCAGCTTATGTCACGGCTGCAATGCTGGAGCTGGGGCTGTCCCCAACGGTGAGGATGACCCCATCTTCCCTGGAGGGGCTGGTGGGGTAGGGACAGGCGCTGGGACAGGGAGTCCAGCTGCTCCAAGCCACCTCCTAGCCCGACTTGGGCGCAACTGGTCTCACTGGGCAGAACGGGGGTCTCTGAGCGATGCCCACACCGGTGGGCTGGCTCCTGACTCCAGTCCCATGCCAGGACCCGAAGGTGAGCTCAGCCCTGCAGTGCCTGGAGGCTGCGGACACCGACGACCTCTACACGCAGGCGCTGCTCGCTTACGTTTTTGGGCTGGCGGGACTCAGGGAGCAGCAGCAAACCCAGCTGCAGAGCCTGGCCAAGCACAATGTCAGCACAGGTACCACCTGGCATGGGCAGTGGCACCTCCGGGCAGTGCCACCCTCTGCCTGGGTCACTCCATCCCACCCACCCCCGGTCCCCTGGGACCCCTGGAGCAGGGGGCAGAGCTCCCATCCCCTTCTCTCCCAGACGGGCAGCTCTACTGGCGGAGGAAGGTGAAGGCTCTGCCCAGCTCCCAGTCCTCCTGGGCTGCTGCCGCCGCGGCGGAGGTGGAGATGACTGCCTACGTCCTCCTGGCCTACCTCTCCCAGCCCCAAGTGTCCTCTGACGACCTGAAGATCGCTTCCCGAATTGTCCGCTGGCTCAGCAAGCAGCAAAACCCCTATGGGGGCTTCGCCTCCACACAGGTACTGGTGCCAGGGTCCGTGGGGCCGCTCCAGAGCATCCCCTCGTACCTGCAGTTAGGGGTCACCCTGGCTCGGTGCTTTCTCCACACCCAGGACACCGTGGTGGCCTTGCAAGCCCTAGCCAAGTACGCTGCCCTGACATACAGCAACAACGGTGACTTCATGGTGACGGTGACGTTCCCGACGGGCACCGAGCAGAAATTTACCCTGCACAGCAGCAACCGGCTGGTGCTGCAGCGGGCGGCTCTGCACGAGCTGCCGGGGACGTACAGGGTGCGAGCCCACGGGCAGGGCTGCGCCCTGGTGCAGGTGGGTACGGCCCGGGGTCCCCGTCCCGGTGCGGTGCCCGCTGAGTGGCTCTAACCCTCCTGCGTCACCCCAGGTGACCCTGCGCTATAACGTGCCGCCCCCTCCAAGCACGGGGACGTTCGACCTCCGCGTGGAGACGGAGCCCAGGGAGTGCACCGGGGATGCCCGCACCCACTTCCGCCTCCTCCTGCGGGCACGGTAGGGGCTGGGGCTGCCCCCTGGGTTTGGGGGGGCCAGGAACAGCCAAGGAGGGAGGGCAGAGCCCAACCCCACACCGGGGCTTGGCCCTTGCAGATACACTGGGGCGCGTCCCGTCACCAACATGGTTGTCATCGAGGCCAAGCTGCCTTCTGGCTACATCCCGGACAAAAGCTCCGTGGTGGAGGTGAGAAGCCCCCCGCTGCCCCCAGGATCCCCTCTGCCCCACTGGGGCACCCACCCTGCCACCAAGCCCCTGCCCCTTGGGGGCACTGGGACATGGAGTGGCACCCATTTGGGGTGCTGGGTCAGGCTGGGGCACGCACCGAGCAGCTGGTGCCCACCCTGAGCCGTGTCCCTCCAGCTGAAGAAGCAGAGGCTGGTGAAGAAGGTGGAGGTGGAGCCCGCCCAGGTGACAATTTACCTGGACCAGGTGAGATGGAGCACGGCGGCAGGAGCAGGACCCCTGTGTGCTGGGGCACGGGGATGCTGCCGCACCATGGACGGTTGCGCCTCACCCTTGGGCCATCTCCACAGCTGACGAAGGAGGAGGAGACCTTCGCCTTTGCCGCCACACAGGACTTCCCAGTGAGGAACCTCCAGCCGGCCACCGTGAGGCTGTATGACTACTACGAGACGGGTGAGCCCCACTGAGGACGTGGCCCTGGGGTGTATGGCCCCGCTGCCACCCCTTGCAACCCCAATGGCTCAGAGAGGGTCTGGCTGACGAGCTTTGGCTCGTTAACGGGAGCAGCTCTCCCTGAGCCCATTGGTCACCATCCTTCCCGTTGCAGATGACCGCACGGATGCTGCCTACAGTGCACCTTGCAGCTCAGGTAGGGGCCAAGCCTGGCAGGGCAGAGGGGTCACCCCACCATCGGGACCCTGATGGGGACCTGCCAACCCTGAGGGGCCATCCTGGGCTGTGCTGAGCCCCTGGACCCAGGGGGAGGAGGGCAGTGAGTGGGGATGGAGGAGCCCAGCCAGGAGCCTAGAGCCCTGGATTGATCAATGGGGATTTGCTGGCCAGAGCTCGGTCAGGTAGGACCCAGGCGTTCAGGTTGTGGGATGCAGAGAGGAGCTGTCCTCTTTAGAACCATAGAATCGTTTGGGTTGCAAAAGCCCTTTAAGATCATCAAGCCCAACCGTTTCCCTAACCCTGCCAGTCCACCACTAAACCCTGTCCTTAAGCACCTCGTCTGCCCAGCTTTTAAATATCCCCAGGGATGGGGACTTGACCACTTCCCACTTTGAGTGGGCTCAGACCCTGATCAGCCCTGGCCCTCCTCCTGTGCACCTTATGGAGCTCCCCATCCATGGGTTTGGGGTCACATGGGGGATGGATGCTGAGCTCCCAGGGTCGGAACTCAGCTGGAGGGACAGGGGCAGCCAGGGATGGCTGGGGGGATGAGGGGCTCTCCTCTCACAGCACCCCTGTATTTGATTTTGAAGAGGCTGATGGTCAGGAGCAGGAAAACTTCTAAGCACAGCCTGAAGCCTGGCAGCTGGTCCCCTCCGCTCACCCCAACTCCCTCAGCCACCAAGGACCCAGACAGCCGATGGTCTCTGCTCCCACCCTGGCCATGGCTCCAACCCTCCCCAGGGGCAGAATGTGGCCCAGAGATGCTTGCAGCACTGCCAGCACAGCTCACTCTGGACTTGGCCACTTCCCCCTGTAGCGTGACTCCCACCTCACCAGGACCCAACAGAGCCACAGCCACGGGACTGATGCAGACCCATGGGCAGAGTCTGCTCTGCAAGCCTCTGCCCCAGGTACTTGACTTTGGCTGAGCAGCCAAGTGGGGGCTTTACAGGGACACCCCAGTGCATCACCCCCCTACCACCCCGAGGGAGCTCTGGGGCACCAGGTCTGGCTTCTCCACTCCCCACGGCACTTGAACAGGACCAAGACATTCTCCCTCCTGCCAGACCAACTGTCCCTTCCCCAAGCAGGTCCCCACCGCCACTCACCTCTCCCTGGGAGTCACGGGTGCTACCCTGACACCCTCCCTGGCACTAGCATGGTGCCACTGTCACCAAGAGGGACCTGAGGACACCTCCGCAATCCCATCAAAAGAGATTCAGGCACTGGTCAATGGAAGGAAGCCACAGTCCCCCCAGCCCCTGCCCTGTGTCTAAATAAATGCTTTGTTCAAGTACAGATTTTCTCTTGGTCTTTCTTTTCTGAAACTTGCAGGGTCCCACACCTGGGGATGGAGGGGATGGGATGGCTGCTGTGGTCAGGACAGGGAGGGTGGATGTCAGGCAGGTCAGCTGCAGTTCAGATTCAGAGATAAAACGAGGCGGGTGGGCTCCCCAAGGCGTTAGCAGAGGCACGCTGACCCCATCCACTCCACGCTCCTCTAACAAACGCTGCACGGAAGGACACGGCAGCTCACAGGGCAGGCCCTCACCTCATCAAGACACATCCTGGGGCATCCTCAGATCAGGGTTTAATTCTTTAACAGAGCCGCTCTGTGCAGACCACCAGCACCTGCCCGTCTCAGGGCTCAGCACCCACTGTCCTGCAATTTTGGTGACAAATATGGCGCAGGGAGCCATCCCCCTGAGCCACAATCTCTCTGGGGACAGTGAGGGCTGGCGTGGATGCTTGTGCCATCTCCGCAGTGCAACAGTCTCCCACAAGAGCTGGCAACAGAGAGACCTGGAGATGCGGCCAGACAGCGAGCATGGGACGGGGGTCAATGCTACAGTGCTGAGGCCAAATAAACCCTCCCAGCCCCACCAGTGGACAGGAGGCAACGTCACATCGGCAGGAGGCAATGTCACATCAAGGCACTAACAGCAATGTGTGGCTAAGTCACAGCCCTGTCCCCTCGATGGGGGAGAGCAGCAGGGTGAGCTGGCTGCTCCCAAGCTGCGGTGGGAGGACAGGAGCCAGTTGTGCCCCAAGCCGAGTCCCTTGCCAAGGACAGAGCTGATCCCACATCACTTATGGCGTTTTTTCTTCTGTTCTTTGCGCTTCTGAGCCCTCACGTCTTTCTTCAGGCGGCTGTCGACGACCTTGAACTGGCCCTTGACGCCGGGAGGACGGCGCACCCGGGGTCCTACACCTTTCTTAGCCACCAAGTAGGTGACCTGCCGCTTCTCCTTGGCCAGCCCAGCCTTCTTGTAGATGCTGTGGGAGAACGGCCAAAGATGAGACTGAGACCCCAACACCCCGGCCCAGCTCCAGCAGTTTGGCTTTGGGACATATCCCAAGACTGATACTGGTCTCATCACTCCTCTGGGGCTCTGTGCCCCAAGATGGGGCTCCTTTGCTTGCTCTCCCACCCCTCAGCGTACACCCAGATCTAGCCCAGCCCCTTCCAGCCTGGCTGGGTTACATGCAGGAGCTGTCCCCACAATCAAGCCCAGCACGACAGGAAGGTTCCAGATCCCAGCTTCACCACTTACCGCCGCAGCTGGGCCACCTTCTCCCTCTCCGAGATATCCACCGTGCTCACCACGGCCTCTGCTTTCTTCTTCATCTGCTCCATCTTTTTCAGCATCTGTGGGAACAACAAGGGTGAGGGACAAGGGGAATTGGAGGAGGGATGGAGCACCTGGGAGGGGGGACAGAGGACCCGTCCAGGACCACAGCCCCACTCACCCGCCGCTTCTTGCGGGCCTTGGCCTCCGCCACCTTCTTGATGGGACGGGCGTTGATTTCCCGCCAGCGCTGCCGATATGCTTCCACCGTCTGCCGGTCCACGGGTATCTGCTTGCGCCGGTGCTGCTTCTCCTCCTCTGTGAACCACTCCGGCAGCTCTCCCTCATCCTCATTGAAGGAATACCTGGGGGCGGAGAGGGGTCTCAGGTGAGTCATGAGTGGGAAATGGGGTCCCCACACCAATACATCTGCCATCCCCATGGCCTGTCCCCTGTTGGGAGACTGAACGCTGCTCCCCCTCCAGCTACCGCAGCTGCAAGTACCTGTTGAAGGAGTCATCAATCAGGTCCCGCCTGGCCTTTTTGGAGGTGGCAATGACGGAGCCGAGTGCCAGGCCCTCTGCATCCAGGACACGAGCTCTTTTCACTGCAGCATATGGACAGATTAAAGTTTGGCCTATCTGCAAGCAGCCTGACACCCAGGGAGCAGCAAGCAGCCTTGCCAGCCCAGAAAAGCATAGTCTGACCCTGCCTCCTGTCCCTAAAGAGGGACTCACATGGTGTCACCGGGTGTGCGTGGGTCCAGACAGCACTCCCCACTCACCTGGGTTCTCAATGGGCACCACCTCGAAGCCACATGGCTCGACACGGCCCTGCTTCCTCCCCACAGGGGCCAGTGGCCTGCGCAGAGGAAAGTGGTCAGAGCTGGGGTCTCAACTCCCTGCTCTCCAGAGCTGTGGAGCTGGGGGAGAACACCCAGACCACTCCTCTCTCAGCCCTCACTTCTCCTCATCGCTGCTGCTGTCATCATCACTGCTCTCCTCATCCTGCGCTTTGCCAGCATCGGGTCCTGCGTCTGTGGCAGGCAGGGTCTCAGCTGGAGCTTCCTCCTGG
Organism: Gorsachius goisagi; assembly: GCA_018403395.1. Lineage (NCBI taxonomy): Eukaryota > Metazoa > Chordata > Aves > Pelecaniformes > Ardeidae > Gorsachius > Gorsachius goisagi. The sequence goes on from BOSO01012872.1 coordinate 16,965, forward strand.
GGTACCACCTTCTTCTCCCCTTTCTTTGTTGCTTTGTCTGGGGAACAGGAACCACTGGGTGAGAAAGGGTTGAGGCAGACCCCACTGCAGATCATAGAATCATTTAGGTTGGAAAAGCCCTTTAAGATCACCAAGCCCAACCGTTCCCCTAACCCTGCCATCCCACCGCTACACCCTGGCCCTAAGCACCTCATCTGCCTGGCTTTTAAATCCCTCCAGGGATGGCGACTTGACCCCTTCCCTGGGCAGCCCCTTCCAGTGCCTGACAACCCTTTAGAAGAAGAAATTTTTCCTAATGTCCAACCTAAACCTGCCCTGGCACAACTTGAGGCCATTTCCCCTCGTCCTATTGCCCATTACCAGGGAGAAGAGGCTGACCCCCACCTCATACAGCCTCCTTTCAGGTAGTTGTAGACTACTATCATTCTTCTAGAGACCAGCTCATTAACGCTATACTAACACCAACTCATTAACTGTGTAATGATACGGGCTGAAAGCAACCTCTGGAAATCTCTGCTCCTGCTCAGAATGGCGTCCACATCATGGTTTGGATCCAGTGCCCCAGACTGGGCCGTGGGGCTGTCCCTACGTGCCCCCTGCCAGCGATGCAGCCCCCCACTCACCTCTCTGAGACTCACGTTGTCTCTCAGCCAACATCTGTGACTGCCCCAGCTCCAGGTCCTCATCCGCATCGTCCTCGATGCCAGCAAAGGCGTCCTGGGGATGGGGAGCAGCGGGTCAGAGGACACAGGGCAGACCTGGGGGGCTGCTGGGGCCGAGGCTGCTCTGCCATTTCTGGCCCAGTAGGACTCACCTTCCCAAACCACAGGCTGGTCTGCCGTTCCTCCAGCACCGACTTCTCTTCCAGGGGCACCAGCAGGGGATTCTCCTCTTCTTCCCCTTCCTCCTCTTCTTCCTTCTTCTTAAATTTCACCCTGTGACAGACAGCAGCAGGATCAGTGCTCCCCAGCCAGGATAGGGTGTGCCCACTGCTCGACTCTGGAGCTGCTCCAAAGGAAGCCCCAGCCCCAGGAAGGCCTCTCCCAGCTCTCACCTCTTTGCACCCTGCTCTCGCCTTTCCCGCTCCAGCTGGCGCTGACGGGCCTCTATCTCAACCAGCTCCTCCGGGTCCAGATCGCTGGCCAGGGACACATCATCCTCTTCCTCGTGATCCGACACACAAATATCATCGTCCCCTGGTCCCATCTCCAGGAGGGCATCTGCCGACGCCATGTCCCCACGGGTCAGCTCGTTCAGCAGCTGCAACGCAAGTCCAGTGAGACTGGAGTCACAAGCTACAGTGCATCAGCTGTGGGCCCACCACTGTCCCAGTCCAATGGCTCTGGGAGCCAGGCCTCCCCCTGCCCCACACACCGGGGTTCTGTGGATAGTCCGGAGGGAGAACATGCTGGTGTCACCATCATCGGCGATGGAGACACCAGGGAGGTCCATCTTCAGCTCTACACGCTCACGCTGCTTCCGCTGCTCCTTCAGGATCTTCTTCTTCTTTCTAAAAAAAAAAAATAAATAAATAAAAATAGAGGCAAAGGAATGAGGCCATGCTGCTTCCCTCCCTGCACATGCACATCCCAGTGGCTCATCCACTGCCACACTGATGTCAGATCTCCCCCAGGATGGGGACCCAGCAGCGCTGTCATCCCTCTGAGGGGTCCCAGCCCTGGGGCAAAGGGGGCCCAGGCCAGCTTGGAACAGCCACTTCACCTGCCTGGAGGAGCAGACGACCCCGAGGATCCTAGATGCACAATCCCACCCGCCACCCTCTGTCCCTGTGTCTAGAGACTCCCCTGTGTTCTGCTGGCCTGGTACTCCCCTTTCTTCCCTCATCCAAGCTCTTTTTACCTCTTTAACTCTGCCAGCTCCTTGGCCTTCATATCTGCCAATGCCAGCTCTACCTCCTCCTCTTCCTCTTTCACCACCTCATCAGCTGCAGCTCTTGACGACGTCTTTTTCTCCTTTTTCTCCTCCTCCTTGCCTTCCTCCTCTTCACCGGAACTCAGGCTGCCAAAAAGAAGGAGCTCAGACCATCTCTCCCAGTGGCAGGCCCATCCCACTGCGTTGGCGCTCTGGGGCAGCCCTGTTATTCTTACTTGATATCCAGCTCCTTTGCCTGCTCTTTCAGCTTTTTTGCCAAAAACCGCCGCAACTTCGTCCTCCAGTTCAGCAGGGCTCTGGGTGGGGAGGCAGACTGTTAAGACACTCACCGGGCCCAGAATAATGCCCTGTCCCAGCGTCCCCCAGTACCTGAGCTCTTTGCGTCCCAGCACGCGGATGTCCTTGCAGCACTGACGCAGCTCCTCCGTGGTGGAGCTGTGATTCTCCAGCTCACCGTCCCCCAGCATGATCTGGGCAGAGCAGAGGGAAAGGGCTGTCACACCTGATCCCTACCTCCTGTCCTGCCTCCCCTGCACGATAACAAGAATGGGGCCATTTCTGGGGTGCCTGGCTCCCTCTTCTTATCACTCCATGCTACTGGGGACGTCTCAGGGGCCACCAACGTTCCCCTCACTTCAGGCACTCACCTCGTTAGCCTTGGAGAGGAAGTCCACGGGGTTGGGAGCCTTGAGGAAGTCCATCAGGGTGAAGCGGTGGTAAAGGGTTGTATCGCCATCTGCATAGCCTTCTGCCTACACGAGGAAGGAGCTGTATGAGCTGTAGCAGGGCACATACAGGCAGCTTCAACCATCCCTAAAGGGTGAATGATTTCACGTAACTCATGTCTTGCTGCATTGTCCACCTAAACGTGCCCACGTGACTTAGGGGCGAGGGCAAGTTACCAGCCCCAACCTGCCATGGAGACTCCCAGTCCCGCCTCAGACTCAGAGAGGTAACAGTAACAGGTTTGTGTCAGCTCCGTGACCGGCTGAGACCACTTGACATGGCCTTTACTGTCCTGTGTCCTAAAGATGCCCCACAGAGACACAAACCCTGCAGCCAACTGCTGCAGGGAGGGTTTTACTGATCCATCCCCAGCCTCACAACTTGCTCACTATTTCCCCCTCACTACACCACCTTCTAAGGCTATAAACGTCCCCAAAATTGGCTCTTCCACCACTTCTCATCCCCAGACCTTTCACTTTCCTGAGCAACTTTGCTTATTACACTCTCTTTGGCCCCAATCCCCAGCCCCTTTAGTGTGTATTTGGCCTTGTTGTCCATCAAAGCAAGCTCATACCTTTGGCTTCTTTTTGCTGACCAACTCGCTAACAGACTTAGTCTGAATCTCCACCTCCTTGAAGGCGTATTTTGGATCAAAGAACTTGCTGTCGATTTTGTCTGGAGCCTGATAACCTGGGACAAATGAATCAGAGGCATCAGTAGGTTTTTCCCAGCCCCATCCCAGTGGCTGCAGGTCCCCCCGGCTGCTCACCCTGGCACACCACAAAGATCTCAGCGGACTCGTTACGGGAGGCTTGGGGCTTGGTGGCCTGGACCTTGTGGAAGAACTGCTGGAAGATCCAGAGAAGCGGCTGGTAGTCCCGCGAACGAAAAACCTTGGTGATGAACCAGCCGCCTTTGCAGAGGAATTCGCAGGCCAGTTTCAGGGCCATGAGGGTCAAGTTGGCTGGAGCAGGGGAGAAGAGCAGTCAGCAGTTGTCACCATCCCCAGTGCCCAGCTCCCCGTCCCACAGCGCAGACCACTGCCACCCTGCCCTGCTGGGGTATGTGCCTGCCCACATACACCCCCAGACCGCACGCCAGCCCCGGGCGGGCCCCACCTTGGGAGTAGGCATCATGCACCCAGCTGGCTCCCACGTTGGGTGCTCCATCGTTCAGCACCACATCCACCTTCCACGTCTGCAGCTCCTTGCGCAGGGCCTGAGGAATGGGGACAGGCGTTTGTCCCACTAACCCCTCTGCAAGAATCAATGGGCAGCACCCCCATATCCACGTCAGCTCAGCTCAGCCCCCTGCCACGGTTCTACCAGACCAGTGTGTGACGCTTGGGGCAGAGGAGACAGGTTCATACCTGGCGGCACTTGTCAGTGGTGATGTCCTCCTGCAGCGTCACCACGTTGGGAATGGGCTTGATGGGGACCAAGTCCACTCCTGGTGTAAGAAAGATGTGAACATTACAACCTCTCAAAACCAGGCTCCAGCCCATCCCATGTGGCTTCCTCATCTGTCCTCTCCTCCTCCCAGGATCCCCAAATCCAGGATTCCCTTCCTTTGGCCTCATCTAGGGACTGTGGTGGAGGTCCCTGCCCTCAGCCCACCCCTCACCTATCACTCACCAATGATCAAGCTGGAAACCGGCATGAATTTGGAAGCCACCTGCAGCCTGGAAACAACAGAAAGAGTCAAAGCTACAGCAGAATCCCAGGAGAGCCCTCAGCCTTGAACTGTGCTGCCCGGGTGCTTGGGATCAGCTTTGGCATCGAGGACAGAGACTGAGGTGAGCCACCACGGCAGGAAACACAAAAGCCATTTCACAGGGAGGTCCCTGGGGCACCGGGCTGTGACTTGGGGCCCTGACAGCGCTCACCATCCGCCAGGAGCTGCACACAGGTCCAGCAGTGCCCGGGCCTTCTGCAGGAACTGGAACTTCCTATTGAGCTGGAGAAGCTTGAAGGAAGAGCGGGAGCGGAAGCCTGTGGGATGGAGAGCCGTGGGTTACGGATTACTGGTGTTATGGGCTAACGGGGCCACAGCCTCCCTGCCCCACAGCGAGTGGGCAGGCCCCTCACCTGTCTCCTTGGCCAGGTGGTAGAACTTGTCCCTCCGGCTCTTGCCCAATTTGCTTTTCTTGCCCATGGCGGCGCCGGGAGGGCCCCTCGGCGGGGTCGGGACCTGCTGTCAGCCGCCGGCACGGACCTGAAGAAGCAGCCAGGGTGAGCTCGGGGTGAAGGGAAGGGACGGCCCGGTGCCCTCCCGCCACCTCCCCAGGCGAACCCCAGCGTCCCCTCCGTGTCCCCCCTGCTGCCCCCAGCCTACCCCGGCCCCGTGTCCCCCTAGGGCCTGGGCCTACCCCCACCCCACTGCCCCACTGCCCCCCGGCCCCGCAGCCCACCGAAGCCTTGCGGCCTATCCCGGCCCGGGGCCCCCTCAGCCTTGACGCCCCGGCCGCCCCTTCCGCCGCCCACGCCGCTGCCGCTGCCCCCAGCGCCCGCACACGATCGCGATCCCAACCCCGATTCCGGTGCCGCCGCGTGCCCGCGCTGCCTTCCCGGCGTGCCTCACGCGAGACACTCGACTTCCGGTTCCGCTCTCCACAGCGCCATTTTGGGAGTGGCGCGTCCCTGCCGCCGGGTCCAGGCAGGCTGCCGCGGGCGGGAGAAGGGGGAAGGATAACGGGCCCACTAGGGGGCATATCTGTGGCCTGTTCTAGCACCTCCGATACTTCGTGATACCGAGAAATCACCTTTGACCGTACCAAGATGGCGGCAAGGCCCCCGACCCGAGCAAGACAATTCCACGCATGCGCCCTTAACCCTACCTACACTTATTGCGCATGCGTCCGCCGCTGCCAGGGGCGTTCAGCGCCTATGGCGAGGCGGTGGAAGCGGCAGAGAGAGGAAGTGACGCCATCACGCCCGGGGCGCGAGGGGCGGGCAGCGGAAGGAGGGCGGCGGCCATCTTTAGTGCCGGCAGGAGCGGCGCCGGCGTCCCGATGCCGGCGGAGAAGATGGCGGTGGACGGGCCTGAGCAGGTGCGGCAGGGCAGGGTCGGGCCGGGCCGGGCCGGGCCCGAGCGGGGGGCGGCCGTCGATCGGGCGCTGCTTGGGTCGCGCCATGCTGCTGCGGGACTCTGCTGGGCCCGGATCTGGTCGGGGCCCAGCGGGCACCGTGACTTGGCGGGTCTTGCCTCAGCGTTCCCGAGGGGGCGGGGGCCGACTGGGGCCTGCGGCAGGCCTTGGGGGTGCGGGACGAGGCTCTGGGAGGGGGTAGGGAGGGGGAAGGGGCGTGCGGGTGGGAACGGTGAGGCCCGGGGCGGGGGACAACAGGCCCTTTGGGGCTGTTGTTGGGTACCGGCCCGGGGCGACAGGAGGTGGGTGGGAGGGAAAGCGGGGACTCAGGACCTGACCCGGGGAGGGCGGAGGGGGAAATGGGGACTAGAGGGTCAGCACAGACACTGGCGGGGGGTAGAGATGGTTTTCGAGGTGCTGGAGGCCCGTGGGTCTAAGGCCAGTGCTCTTGAGCTCTGCTCTCCCACAGATGGAGATGGACGATGGGAAAGGCGGCACAGGGCTCAGGCAGTACTACCTGTCCAAGATCGAGGAGCTGCAGGTGAGCCAGTCCCAGCTGTACAGGAGACGCCACGCTGGCCTGCCCCAGACCGGCACCACTCTGGTTCCAGCCAGGACTGCATGGCCATGTCCCTGTGCCTGCGCTGGCCTCAAGAGCACCCACAGCCCTTTCTGTGCTGCGGGTGCCCTGCTCTGGGGTGTGGGCAGGACAGGAAGCAGTGCCCCAAGGCGGTATCTACAAGCAGGACCCAACTTTTGAGTGGTGTGGGTGCATGAGATGAGTCTCAGTCCTGCGAGCTGACAGCACTGCTATGTGCATGGGAGGTGTTGGCCAGCCCTTGGCAGCAGGGCTTGGCTGGCCACGTCCTGCAGGGAAGGGAACACCCCTCCAGGTGCCTGTCCCGAGACAGAGGAGGCTGTTGTGCTGGTCCCCACACTCAGTCGATGCAAGCGCTGCATAGGACGTGAAGAACTCAGCAAAGCTTTTCTCCCAACAGCTCATCGTGAATGAGAAGAGCCAGAATCTGCGACGCCTGCAAGCGCAGAGGAATGAGTTGAACGCTAAAGGTACAGCTTGGCTCCGTTCATCTTCCTCGCCCAGGGCTCTGTGGCTGGTCCTACCTGCAGGACTGCTGGCGAGCGTTTGCCCCTCTGTTCGTGGGCAGGGGGTCTGGGTGTGGGTGCTGAGGTCTCTATCTCTGCAGTGCGCCTGCTGCGGGAGGAGCTGCAGCTGCTGCAGGAGCAGGGCTCCTATGTGGGAGAAGTGGTGAGAGCCATGGACAAGAAGAAAGTGCTTGTCAAGGTAATGAGGCTGAGATGTCCTGAGGGTGACCGGGGGTGAGCAAGGTCTGACAGACCCCCGCTTCGACCCCGCGGGGGCTGGAGCAAGTGTGAGCGTGAGCTCTGGGGGGGGGTGTAACAACTAAAAGATGTGAAGGGAGAGCTCTTTCTCCAGGGGAAGATGTTGCGGTGGCTCTCCTGGACCCAAACCTTCCCAGGCTGGTGGGAGAGGCAGCTGGCTTAGGGCTTCCTAGGGGCAGGAGGGGCTGCAGGGTGTTTGGCGGTGGCTGAGCTCTCTGGCTCCTTCCTCCCGCTCCGAGCAGCCGCTGTGGATATTGGGCACACGACAGGGGATTCCTCAGAGAAATAACTCGCCATGGAAACTGCTGCCTTCCAGGTGCACCCGGAGGGGAAGTTTGTGGTGGATGTGGACAAGAACATCGACATTAATGACGTGAGTGTCCTGGGGCCATGGGAGGGGAGGGTGACTGCTCCCTCCGGGCAGCCTGGCAGTGCCTGCCGAGCTCCCCTCTGCTCTTGCTGCAGGTGACCCCAAACTGCCGCGTGGCCCTGCGCAATGACAGCTACACACTGCACAAGATCCTGCCCAACAAAGTGGACCCTCTGGTGTCCCTGATGATGGTGGAGAAGGTTCCAGATTCCACTTACGAGATGATCGGGGGCTTGGACAAGCAGATAAAGGAGATCAAGGAAGTGATCGAGCTGCCGGTCAAGCACCCTGAGCTTTTTGAGGCGCTGGGGATCGCCCAGCCCAAGGTAAGTGCTGCTGCTGTGGGCCTGGGGTAGGGGTCAGTGTTTCAGGGTGTCGTGGTGCCACTGTGATGCTGCCTGTTCCCCTGCCAAGGGCGTCCCCACATCTGCTGTTGGGGTGTGGCCGCCTGTGTGGGCATGGACAGGGGTGCTGAGGTCTCCTTGTGGCTGTTGCAGGGTGTGCTGCTCTACGGACCCCCCGGCACAGGCAAGACCTTGCTGGCCAGGGCTGTGGCCCACCACACTGACTGCACCTTCATCCGCGTCTCAGGCTCCGAGCTGGTGCAGAAGTTCATCGGCGAAGGTAAAAGGGTACGGGGGGAAGGTGGGGAGGGCTCCCATGGTGCCGGGTGGCCTCACCCATGGTGTCCAGAGCAGACAGAAGCGCTGCGTCTGTGCTGAGCTGCACACGGTGCCAGGGCTCAGCCCTCTCCGCTGCCCACAGGTGCCCGCATGGTGCGGGAACTGTTTGTGATGGCCCGGGAACACGCTCCCTCCATCATCTTCATGGACGAGATCGACTCCATCGGCTCGTCCCGCCTGGAGGGGGGCTCTGGTGGGGACAGCGAGGTGCAGCGCACGATGCTGGAGCTCCTCAACCAGCTCGATGGCTTTGAGGCCACCAAGAACATCAAGGTAGGAGGGTGCCAGCCCTGCCTGGGGATGGGGCAGGGGCCTGCTGGCCCTGGGGTGGCGACAGTTGTTATCCCCATGCAGGTGATCATGGCCACGAACCGGATCGACATCCTGGACTCGGCTCTGCTGCGCCCCGGCCGCATCGACAGGAAGATCGAGTTCCCCCCTCCCAACGAGGAGGTAGGTGGGGTGCCCCACGGCTGCTCCTCTCAGGGGAGAGCACCTTGTCCCCAGCCTGCTCCGGGAGCGACTCCTGCGGCTCCAACCCCACCTTTGCTGCTGCTCTCCTCCAGGCCCGCCTGGACATCCTCAAGATCCACTCCCGGAAAATGAACCTGACGCGGGGCATCAACCTGCGGAAGATCGCGGAGCTGATGCCAGGGGCGTCGGGCGCGGAAGTGAAGGTGGAGCTGGGGGCACTGTGGTGGCACCAGGGGGTGACAGAGGGGGAGCAGTGGGTGACGTCTCCCTCCCTTCCTTGTAGGGCGTGTGCACAGAAGCCGGCATGTATGCGCTGAGGGAGAGGCGGGTGCATGTCACGCAAGAAGACTTTGAAATGGCTGTTGCCAAGGTTAGTGCTGTGGTGGGTGCCTCCCAGGAGCTGTGAAGCTTGGAGGGGGACAGTTTTGGGGACAAAGACAGCTGTTAAGGGCGGTGTCCCCAAGTTTTTAAGCTGTGAGTGAGATGGGGGAGGCGGTGGAGACCTTTCCTGGGCCTGCAGTGCCCAGTGGAGAGGGAGGCTGCACCACAGGGATTGAACCTTGGTCCTGGGGGTGTTTTTTTGGGTTATCAGCGCCCAAAAGGGGGGAGTAGGAGGGGACCTGCATGCGTGGAACTGACTGTCTGCTCCTCCCTGCCCAGGTGATGCAGAAGGACAGCGAGAAGAACATGTCCATCAAGAAGCTGTGGAAGTAAGGGCAGGCGAGGCTGGGGCTGCGGTGTCTCTAATAAAGTGCTGCTATGGCCACCCCTGTGCGCTCATCTGGGGAAGGGGGGGGCTGCAGGATTTGGGGGCACACACACACGCACACAGAGCTGCTGCTAACTGGTTTTTATTAGAAAATATCCAAAATAGACAAAAAAAAAAATGGTTACACAAGAGGCAGAGCAGGCACCCCTGAGCCATACACCCTGGAAATATGTAAACACCCCCCTCCCCCCCGCCTGCGGCCGCCCCGAGGAACGCAGCCGTACCAGGAGGGGCATGCGGGCAGGGGCCAGTGGGGTTAAGGCACTTCAGTGGGCCGGTGGCAGCGTCCCCTCAGCCCAGCGCCGTGGTCCCCTCGCTCCCTAGCACCTCCCGGTGTCCCGCTGACTGGTGCAGGGTGCTCAGAGCCCTGGTGCTTCCACTGCCTGCAGGCTCCTGGGGGGCAGAGCCACTCCCTGCCCCAGACCTCCTATCACTCACAAGATGAGTTGCTAATTATGTAAAACAGCATCGAGGGGCAGAGTAACCAACTGATTGTCAAAAACTTAACACTAGAAAACTTGGTTACATATAAAAAAGAACAGCCTGGGCCAAGCCAGCCCTCTGAGAACACCACGAACCACTGCATAGATTGAGGCAATGAGTGCAGTAAGAGGAACTCAATATATTAATCAAATACAAACCCACTGTACAAAATGCTTCCTTTTTTCTTTTTTTTTTTTCCTTTTTTTTTCTTTTTTTTTTTTTTTTTATAAAACCTGTTCACAAAAATAGTGCAAAACATCGGGCACCAGCTGGAGGGGGGGAAGCTGGCATTTGGAATGACAAAACTTTGGTTGAAGAGGGGCAGCGCTGGGCCTGCCCTGGCGGCAGCTGGGCTTGGGGAGGGCTGGCAGGGCCGGCAGTGGCTCCCGGTCAGCACGGGCAGAGCTTTTCCCTGCTGGGCAGCAACTCCAGGAGGGGTTTTTGGCCAGAGGAAGGGAGCGAGCAGGAGGGCTGCGTTCAGTGCTACAGGGAAAGAGGCGAGCGGCACGTTGCAAAAGCGGGAGGCGTTAATGCAGCAGAAGGGCTGCAGCGGGACTTTGGGGGGAACCGGGGGACCCTCTGATGTGCTCTGCCTGGGGCAAGAGCTTTCCGGCTGAGGGGAGCCCAGGGGTGGGAGTGGCTCCGAATCCCTCCAGGCACGTAGGGTTTGTGCAAGTGCTGTATTTGATTCCAGTAAAAAGTACCGTCAGGCTCAGGCAGCAGGGAGAGGAGAAGGAGCTCCCGAGCCCCCGCCAGCCCCTTAGGTGAGGCGGATCCCGAGCACTTGTTCCAGTTCCTGCCGACGCTGCTGGACCTGGAGGAGACCAGGGTGGTCAGGTGGGGCAAGGGAGCTGCCCCAGGGACACCCCTGCTGCCACCCCGACCCCCTGCAGCACCCGCCTGCTCGGCCCAGAGCCCACCTTGGCGAAGATGTGTCTGCCCACAGCCTCCTGCGCCCAGGGCTGCTGGTAGAACTCGGCTCGCCGCTCCTCCTCAGGGTTCCCGATCACGTCTGTTATGATCTGAGCAAAAAACACGGGGTGAGTGCAGGGGACACAGGGTGAGCACCCCCTGAGCCCCTCACCCTGGCCAGCCCCAGGGTTTTACCTTGAGGTCCCTCCTCTGGGATTTGATCCATTCCTGGATGAAATCCTGGGGGTTGTTGCTGAAGCTCAGCATGAAATCGCGCTGCGTCTTCAGCTGGTTGATGGATTCGATGGTCTCGTGAATCTAGGGAGGTGACAAGGGGTGAGAGGCAGCTGTGTCCCCCCTCTCCAAGCTTCCCCCAGGCTCTGTGGTGCAGCCTTGAAGCGCCGCCCCACTGCCACCCGGGCTGAGCCCCCGCTGGGTCCCCGCACCTTGGCATCCAGGGAGGCGATCTCCTGCTGGTTGGTGGTGGAAGCCAGGAAGTTGCTCATCTGAGCTTTCAGGGGATCATCCACCTCCACATCGATGTCGTAGCAGGCCGTCTTCTTCTGGTCATTGGGGTCCACGCTGGGAGGAAAGCAGGTGTTAGGGGGGACGTCCTCAGCCTCCATCCCGCTGTAGGGGTGGATCCACCCCCCGACAGCAACACAAGTACCCCGCTGACTATCCCAAGACACCCCCAAATTTGTTTGGCTGATTCTTCCCCTTCCAAATGACTTGTGCTCACCCCTGCTTTGGGCTGGAGACCTCGTAGCCCCTGCCCTACCCTCCCCCTCCTGCACGCCACTGGGGAGATACCCCGGCCCCTCCACCCCACAGCGCCCACCAGCCCCGGGGAGCGCTGCCCAGCACCCCCACCACCCTACCTGATGGTGTGGTTGATGATGATGGGATCTGGGTGCTGCAGGAGCCCCGCCAGCTTCATGGGGATCTCAGAGAAGCGCATGCGGACGCAGTTGAAGATCTGGAGGGGCAAAGCAAAGCGTTTGCTGTCCATGGCAGGGGCTCCTTCCACCTGCCATGGAAAGGGCCAGGCAGGAGCAGGGGACTTGCCCAGCCCCGGTTTGTACGCAGCAAGCTGAGGGATGCAAGCCCCTGGGGAAGGGGGATAAATTGAGACTGGGCAGCCTGCAGTGTCCATTTGGAGCCAGAAACTATGCTTTTTCTGGCCTTACTGGAGGTGGGAGCGGTGCTCTCCTCCCAGCACAGTGTGATGGTGCCACGGGGCGAGGGCTGACCTGGCGGAAGTAGCGGTTGCAGTTGATGTACTCCTTCTCGTGACTGTCCTGCAGCTTGTTGTGCTTGATGTAGAGCCAGAGCGCCTGCATGATGCTGGCGCGGGTCTGGGTGTGCACCCCGAGCAGGCGAGCCAGGCGAGGGTCCAGTTTGTACTGTGGTGGCTGCAGGGACAGGCAGGATGAGGGGAGTCTGGCACTTTGGCACTCATGCTGCCCCACACAGCCCTTGTGTCACTGCAGGCTGCGAGTCTGCGCTCCTTTTCATCCCCACAGTCCCAGAAATGGCCTGATATTAAGGCTTTCCCCCAGCCCAGGCCCATTTGCCCCTGCCAGACCTCCCCACACAGACAAGTCATGCTGGAAGAAGGGCAGCAGGGCACGGCCAGCACCTGCGAAGCCCCGTGGCCCCTACCTGGTGATCCAGCATGAGCAGCAGAGTGCATTTCACATTGACGTCACCGGGACGCTTCACTTGGAAGCCGTCAGTCTCCTGGGTTGTGGGCAGCCGGTGCCACTATGAGAGACCAAGGGGACACCGGTCAACTCCAGAACCATGACAAGCCATCTGCTAACAGGCTCTGGGGTCTGCAGCCAGGAGCAGAGAAAGCCAGCACCCAGTCTCTGCCTCTAGCAGGGGCAGACAGCCTGGATCCCACCCCTGCCTGGCACACCTGGGAGTCTGACCCCAGCGGGCTTCAGCCGAGAGCCCACCCAGTCCAACAGATACAGCTTGATGTGCTCCAGCTGAGGCGGGTGGGTGTTTGGATGGGTGGGGGAGTTACAGCCCTGAGCACTTGATGTCAAAGTGGGCTCAAACAGCTCCTGGAGTCAATGTGGGATCAATCCTGCCCCAGCCAGTGCAGGTGCTAGGCATCAGAGCTGCCCTCATAAACTACCCCATGCCTGAAGGGGATTCACCCCCACCACAGCAGGCACCACCACAGAAACAGGCGTTTCTCAGGGCAAGAAGCATGAACTGGGTGCAGGAAAAGCCTGCTCCAGGCAGGAGCACCCCAAAAAGGTCTGATCCCACTCACAGGCAGTGCTTAAATCTCCCCAGGGACCTCCCAGCTGGGTGGGGGATAGCCCCCCCCCCCCCCCACTTGGCACTGGGATGCACAGATGAGCCTTTCCGTGGCATCATCGGCTGTGTTGGGCCTCAGATTCGCAAATCTGTGGCGCCCGGAGCTGCCCAAGATGCCTCTCAGAGCCACATCCTCACTGCAGCCCCACACCTCTCAGCTCTAGCTGCGTACTTGCGGGCATGAGGGGGTTAAGAGCCGAGTGGCCACTAGCCAGCACCAGGGAGGAAAATGCAGCTGTGAACTTGAGCCTGGAAAGCACAGCAGCACCGTCACCTGGGGAGGACTCAGCACCAAGCCCCGGCACCCAAAGCACCTTGCTCAACCCCCTCTCACAGTGGGACAGGCGCTGGGCTGGGGAGCAGAGTGCCTGCAGCCTAAGCAGCAGCACCACCTCCCATTGCCTGCTGGGGGTAACAGCTCTCCCCACCCTGCCTGGGTGCGGAGCCAGCACCGCAGTGCATCCGGGAGCCTCCCATCTCACCTCCACCAGATGATTGTCTGGCCCGTACAGCTCTTTGTCCAGCTCGATGACGAGGCTCTTGAAAAAGGAGGAAAACTTCCTCTTCTGCTTGCTTGGCTGCAAAAGAGAGCGGGAGAGGCTCAGCCTGACACCACCAGCCACAGAGGGCCCCAACCCAAACACCGCCTCCAGCACCCAGCGAGCTGAGGGCCATGTCCACCCCAACCAAGCACAGAGCACCAGTGCTCCTCCCACAACCAGTTCAGCCCTGCCCGCATCCTTACATCCTCCAGCAGTTTTCCCTCCACACGTAGCTCCCAGGAGGCCACGCGCTCACCACCTTCCCCTTCTTCTTTGGCTGGGGTGAAAGTGTTGGAGATGTAAATCCTCAGCTTCCGCTTTTGCTGTGGAACAGGAAAAGAGAAAGAGGGGATGCTCAGAGTGAGAGGGAGGCTGGCAGCATCCACAGCAGCACCAACCTCGTATGCCCCCACCCCACCCAGCTGCTCGCCAGGGCTGCCACGCACCGTCAGTGGTTTCTTAATGGCCTCCTGAATCTCCATCCTCTTCCGAGCGATGGTTTGGTCCAGTTTGCGCTCAAAGGCAAGGAGGTCCATGTAGGCCTGGGATTCTGGGACCAGTTCCCGGATCTGTCAAACAGAACTGATCAGTTCCTTGCGTGTCGGGATGGGGTTGCGTCCCCCACGCCAGCCCCAGCAATGCTACTGGTGCTGAGCTGACCCGCCAAGGAGTCACCACCTGAGAGGTCCAGCACAACAGCACCAATTCCTCCTTTTAAACGAAGACTACAGCTCTGCAAAGCTCTCCCCAAATCACAGAGTTGTACTGTGGACCCCAGTTTAGAGCCTGTCACTGTGCCCAGCAGCCTGCCCGGCATCACAGGCAGGTAATGGATTGTTAAGAGGGAACCCAAGGAGAGGCTTAAGGTCCTCCTACAGTCTCCACCCTAAGCCACCTCCTTGTTTGCCCAAAGTCCTGCTTGTTCAATTTGTGCACACCCCACACCTCTCCTGCCACCTCAGAGAAAGAGACAGAAATCTTCCAGGGTGGTTTGGGACCCAGCAGAAATGCCCAGTGGGCAGGAGGTGGCTCAACGAGATCCTCTTCCTCATGAGGACCTCAACACCCCTGGGAAGGCAGCATGGATGCATCACCTCCCTCCAGCAGCTCAGCTCCTTCCCCACGCACCGAGACAGCACTCACCCTCTGCGGCAGGACCTTATCAGCCATCTTCCTCCTTTTCACCCTGCAAAAAGCACACAGACAGGCAAAAAAAAAAATCATGACACTGCAAGCTCTTGCAGGACACCTTGTAGCCTGCCCAGTGGGAAGCTGCTCATGTCCCATGCTGGGGCAGCAGTGGGTCTCAGGGGATACCACCAAGCCCTGCTCATGCACCAGGAGCCCAGTGGCTCTTTTGTCCCCATCCAGGTCATGAATGGGGCCAGGCTCCAGGGAGGGGAGTCAGAGCAGCAGTGCCAGCTGCGTGCCACATGCATGGCTCAGTCTGAGCGAACTATCAAGGCTCCCGCTGCAGTGAACAGGTCTGGGGGCACAGGTCCCCTTTCAGGGCTGCGCTGTGTGACGGGGACTTTGGACTTGCAAGAGGGAAGCAAAGAAAGGCTATGAGAGCATCTAGGGCACAAGCCCTTGGATTAGTGCTGGAAAGCAAATGAGTAAGAAATTATATCCCCGTGGGCAATGTGTTGGACATCTAGAGCCTATCACTAGGGAAGGAAATCCAGTCCCTGGTTTCAGTTTCCTTTGCTGCTGCTGCTTGCTAAAGGTGCTGCAGGGCAGAAGCAAGGAGAGGTGGTATACAGCAAAGCTGTGGCTGCAGGCATGCTCCCATTTGCAGGACAATGTTCCCGCGTTTCCTCTCCGGAAGCGGCCATCATATTTTCCCAATGCTACAAACCAAAGCCCAGTTCCAGGAGCTCACTTAAAAACAACTTAAAACCACTCAACCTTGCCACAGCAGAGCCAAAATCATCGTGAGGAGAGGAAGCAAAGTGGCCTCTAAAGCCACAGCACAGCTGCAGCCTTGCTCAGAGCCATTTTAGCTCTCTCCAAGCTTGTAGTACCCCGTCAGACCACAGGGCCCTGGGCTCTCCTCCCTTCCCACATGCTGCAGGCTCCCAGCCACCCCGTAAGCCTGAGCCTGCCCTGATGCCCCATTAAATTCACACTCAGTGCCTGGATATGTAGGGAAATGCTCTCCTCCCATTCTGCTGCACATTTGAGTGAGCGATGGGGCAGAGTCCAGCAGGCAGAGGGAAGTCCCTTTCCCTTGGCAGCATGTGAAGCAGCAGGGCAGCAAATGTGGGCGTTCGTGCTGCCATCACGAGGTGTCCAAGGTACGCTGGCCGCCCCACGGCTGCTCGTGCAGCAGGACACGTCGGGAGGGCAGTCCTAGCTAAGAGGGGGGCTGGAGCACATCTTTGAGCTCTTTCTTGCTGCATTAAATGTTTCCTGCCCTGCAGGGTTCGGCCACCCCATTAGCAGCTGGCAGGTCCTGATCCCCTGATCCGCAGCCGGCTGGAAGCAAGGATGCTCAACCAGCCGAGCGTGGCTGATCCCATGCAGCCAGTCCCCGGGAACAGAGCCGCAGCTTTATCTGGCTGCTGACGTCCTTGTGATTTGCCCCTTGTCCTTAATCCCCAGCTCGCTCTGGAGCACCAAAGGGATGCGCAGAGGCTGCGACTCCCTGCGGAGGGATCACAGAGCCAACCAAACTGTCGGCCACCAGCCCTGCAGGGAATGGGATCTGATCATTATGACCAAGAGACCCTGTCTTGACAAACAGTCTCCACTAATCAAGAAGCCCTCTCAGAAACCAGAAATGGAGCAAAGGGATTAGCAGCGTCGTAAACAAGCAAGGAGCTGCTGGCAGAGCCCTGCCTGTGGCTTGCTGAGACCAGCCCAAATGAACAGTCCTACCGAGACCGCAGCTCTGGGGAGCATCTCTGCAACCTGCCACCCCCATCCCCTGCTTCCACCATGTCTGTGCCTGCCAGAGCCAGCACAGGCCCCTGTGAGAAGAGGAAAGACTCTGAGGAGCTGGTGCTGGGGCCTCTGGCAAGCAGAAACACATGCAGTGAGGCTTTTCAGTTACTGGCGTAGAGAACAGAGCATGGGGAAGCTGCAAGCTGAGTGATCTCTGCCCCCATCCTCGCCCCCCCATCATAGCAAAACATGCCAGCCCTGAGCCCTGGCAGGTTTCCCACTGCCCATGGTGCCAGGCGGGGGAGTCTGCAGGCAAACCGTGCCAGCTCTCGGCCTGGAAGCAGCAGGGTAGGGAGCTGGGGGGGTTTTGTGGTGAAGGGCAACTGGGACCCAGCCTGCTGCAGGGGTCTGTCCTGGAACAGGAGGGTGCCAAGCCCCTTACCCTCTCCTCTGGGTGGCCAGTGGTGGCTGTGCCTGGGGGGTCAGCAGGCGCTTTCTGAAGGGGTCCATCATCGACTGTGGCAGGCCGGGTCGCATCGGGGAGGCTGCTCCGTAGGGTGGGGCTCCTGGTGGTCCCACCTGCAGCCCTGCCATGGGCATCCGGCTGCCCGGTGGCATCCCAGGGCGCTAGTGGGGAAGAGAAGAAAGGAAGAGTGAGCATTGAAGTCTGCTCTGTGAGGGGGCCCGACCTTTGCCGGGGACCAGTGGATGCCATCCGCCCTCTTGCTTCTTCCCTGGGAGAGATTTCTGAGGTTGTTCCCTGCTCTGACATGTGGGCGAGGGACAGGACAGGGAGGAGGGCAGGACATCAGGACCTACGTCCTTCCTCTCAGGAAGAGTGATGGGAAGGCAGAACCAGGACGAGCAGAAGCCACTGACCGCAGGGGAAGCTGGGCCTGCCAGCTGGCACAGAGCCAAAGCCATGCATGGCCCCGAGCCACCGCCACGCAGCAGGAGACATCAGACCTGGAGCTGTGCGAGACCCCGCTGTGCGAGACCCCAACGCGACAGTCATTGCCTGCAAAACCTACACCCTGGGGACATCAGGGGCTGTGGTGTGCGTTGTGCCGTGGGCCCCTCTCCGGAAAGCACCAGTGCTTGGCAGATGCAATGCCCAGGAGGGGAGCGGGGCAATCCCACCTCCTAATGGCACTGGTCACAAGACCAGCAGGCAGGAAGGAAGTCGAGCTCCTGGGCACAGGGGATGGAGGCAAGAGTTCACCCCCTGCCAGCACGCCAGTGTCCAGGGACCCAGAAAGGGCATTCGTGAGCCACGACATGATACCTAATCATTCCCGCAAGGGATCCTGACCCAGGAGAGCACTCTCAGCCCCTCCCCATTGCCTGGAGCAGAGCAGCTTGGCAAGCCAGCACCTGCACTACTGGCTTGTGGGTGCCATCAAGTCTACACCTCACACATCCCCCTGGGGCCTTTGACAAATGGTCACAGCACCCCACGACCCACTGGCCATTGCTGCATGCTCCAGCCTGCTTCACCAGCAGTCCGAGCCAACAGCCTCCCAGGATCCTTTGATCCTCAAGCTCCCTGCTGCCAAGATGCGAGGCTGGGAGAGCCACCAAGCCAGCAGAGCAGTATTTCTCCCCTGCCGCAGGCTCCTCAACATGCCAGGACATCCCCCACAGCTCCCCTCCCACCGCCCTGCTGGGACACATGGCTGTGCCATTGAAGAGCGCTAATGAAGCCACCTCATTATCCCAAGCGAGCCCAGCAAGGCAACACCAGGAGCTGACAAGCTTATCTGCACACATTAGTTTCAGTGCAAATCCTGGGTGAGGGAGGGCTGGGAGCACAAGACCACCACCAGCAGCCTGCCTGTCCTCCACAGCTTTTACGGGCAGGCTCAGAGCTGCAGTGGGGAGGTTGGTTTGACAGCAGCTGGAACCAAACCACACTCACCTCCTCTCTGAAGAGCTGGTAAATAAAAAACCAAGAGCTCAAGGAGCTCTTGCTCCAGACCCCAAGGCCACGGGTGTCTCTGCAAGCAGGAGATCCCAAAAATATACCAACTGCTGCACTGCGAAGCATACTGCAGCTGGGAAGTCAAGCAGCAGCAGGCCACGGGATTAGTGCTGCACATGGGAAGTTCAAAAACACACACGAGGGAGGGCAGAGCTCGTTACACAACCAAATGATGCCTCCACCTTTGGTCAGCCTTGAAGCAGCACCTCCAGAGCCTGGGCTTGCTAACCTGCCCTTGCTACAAGGCAGGAACCTGTTTCTTCCTCCGAACAGCCCCCAAATGTTTCTCTCCTTTTGATCAGCCACATTTATGCAACTCCTTGAGACAAGTGGGACTGTGCCGGCATCGCCAAGAGCTGACTGTGGCCAGCAGCACCTCCTCTTTTGTCAAAAAGTCACAAGGCAAGGACCCAGTTTCTCCTGGCTTATCAAGAGATCTTCCATGGCAGGACCAGGAAGAGAGGCAGCGCTGAGATCCACACCCTTTGCAAAATTAAAAAACCCAGGCAAAGGGTAAATACTGTTTGCCAGTGCAGCGTGGCTACAGGTGGAACGCGCTCCCTTAACCGTGCTGACTTACCCGCAAGAGCTTCTAGAGAACAGATAAACCATGAGAAGAGGCTGTAAAACTTTTAATCAGAAATCTGGGAGCCCCAAGAAAAGCTGCAGGCAGTCACCTGCAGCTCCCTAAAGCCACTAGAGACATGGAGAAGACAGACAGCTTTTGAAGAAAACCTTGCCCTGTGTATTTCTCAAGCCCACATAGGCAGGAGACTGTGGTTGGTGCCATTGGGAAAACAGTCTGAGGTCAGGCAGGTTCCCTATGTGACAACATACAACAACACAACCCTTTGCCAAAGCACACAGACAGGGGAATGCTATTAGCAGCTTGCTTGGACTGAGAAGATGCAGCCATGCCCAGCTCCCGTCCTTCGGCCAGGCAGCTTTTGCCACCACCATGCCCCGAGGTCTCTCCTACCTCCCTCTGCCACTCCAAGGGTCACAATTCTGATCTATCCCTGAAATGAGAGATTTGGAGGCTGGCTGAGTTGGTTGAGAGGGCCTGTTACAGCTCCAGGTGAGTGACAGCATCTTCTGCAATGTTTCCTGTGTGTCTACCTGCCCTTTGGAGGGCCATAGACTGCTTGGTTACAAGAGAAGACACCTCTGTCAGCAAGGACAGATTCAACGCAAGGATCAACGGATCTGTCGTACTTAAGACTTTAACGTCACCTCCACAAACATCTGAGAACCATCAGCCACAGTTAAGCTGCGGGGGAGTGAGCTCCAGCCCACCAGGGACCCGCATTTGATCACTTGGACAAAAAAAAAAAAAAAAGGGAAGGCAGACTCCTCCACGAGGATGGTTTTTTCCCCTCAGTTTACCATCCAGATTTGCAAATTGCTAACAGAGAAGCCTCTTGGCAGGGCCAGCCTCCGCCTTGTGTTCAATCAGTGATCACATCCCTGTCCAGGGGAGCCTCAGCTCCCCAAAAGCTGCAGGCTCCTAAGACTTGACTCGTGCAAGGATTGTGCAGCCTTACATCTCCAGCTAAGCCACGAAGCAGCACTACAGCCCTGGCGGGGTGAAGCCAGCCTCCAGCCCTCTTCGGAAGCCCTGAAAATGAGGAGGATGCAAGGGGGCTTAAATTCAGGAAATTTTATTAGACTGCCTCAAACCAGAGACCTTCCTTAGCTCCTTACTGGCTAACAGAACCCCTTGTCCCTCCACCCAGCCCAGCGCTGCTGCCCCATCCCCTCCAGGTCCTGCCTCGTCCTCCCCTCCCTGCCCCACCGCCCCTGCCAGTGGGGCGGACAAAGGGCAAACCTCGCAAGCTCAGCTCCGAGGAACAAGCTGGACCGCATCCAGCCTTCCCTGCGGAGAGCGAGCGGAGCCATTTGGAAATGGGACAGAAAACAGCTTGTTTCTGTTCCCTGCCAAAGCCGAAGGAACGAATGGGGCTGGCTGCGGTTTAGCGGTTCATCCCAGGTCAATGCACAGGCCACTCGCGTTTGGGGAGCTCTGTTGAGACTCAGCTTCAGTTGAATCCAAAGGGAGGCTGGAAGGCTTCCCGATGGACGTTTGTTGGCATGACAGGAGCCTCCCCGCCTGCCAAAGGCCCCTTCTTGAGGAAGGGCAGGCCAGAAATTGAAGGCTGGTAGCAAAAAGGAGAAACAAGGG
The DNA here is from genome assembly GCA_018403395.1 of Gorsachius goisagi. Lineage (NCBI taxonomy): Eukaryota > Metazoa > Chordata > Aves > Pelecaniformes > Ardeidae > Gorsachius > Gorsachius goisagi. Next base: position 37,650 of record BOSO01012872.1, read on the forward strand.
GAACAATAAATCGCAGGACAGATCTGCGAGAAGAAGCCAGGCTGGAGAGCAAGTTTGAAGAAAAGCATCGTTTCAGAAAACAGGCATCTTCATCTTCCTTCCAAGACCGCAGCTCTTTTCCCGCAGCTCCCAATGAAGCGGGGAAAGGCTCTTCCTGATGCATGTCCCGTTTTGCTCCATCCAGAAAGGCGCAATCCAACTTTGTACATGCTAACAGTCAGGGAGCGAGAGCCCACATGTATCCTCGCCTGGGGCTTTGGGAGCAGAGCTCTGGACAGACGCCATGCGACGACAGCTCTTCCTGCAAGTTCCTCCTGGCAAGCCCGGATGGCAGTGCTTCCCATTAGGACAGATGTAGAAGCAAAGCCTGTTCAAACGGGATTTGAGCTCCATGTCAGGCTGGTCTCAAGGAGAGCTCAGCTGCCTAAAGCTCAACCTGGGGCTTTGCATGGATCGGGACCAACCAAGTCACTCCCAACACACCCCAAAACAGTGTTTTTCCCCTCTTTATTCATTCTTATCTGTGAGCAAATCCCTCTTGGGGGGGTGCCAGGAAGAGCCTGGGTTCGTGCTGGCAGAGATCTTCATCCGGGAGGTGGTGGTATTATCGAGATGCCTTTGCAAGCTGCAAACTCTTGAGCAAGCCCCCCAATTACCCCAAAACAGCTCGTTAAGCTTGGAAGGCCTGCTGTATTTTGGTATAGGAGGAGCTCCAGGAGTCAGATCGCTTCTTAGCTAAAAACCATAGATGAGGAAATAGTAAATTAAAGGGAGAAGGGCAAAGCAACAGGCAAAGACACCAAGCAGATTTAGGACATGTGCTGGCAACGTTTCAAGCAACAGTGGAAATGTTTGTGTCCAGACAGACCTGCCCGTCTGCAGCCTCACACCTGAAGCCACAGATGTTACAGGTCAGAAAAAGGAAAGGTCACAGGGATTCAAATCATAACAGGGGTGTTAATGCAAGCAGGAACAAGGAACAAAAGTGGTGGGTTCCTGCTTGAAAGGGAAACTCTGTCAGCCTCTAACAGAGGGCGGAGGCACACACAGAAGAGCAGAGATAGGTGCCTGTATAAAACACCGCCTTTGGTGCTGCTGCTGCAGTGCTGAACTGCCCAGAGAATGGCTCCGAGAGCTCCTGAGAAGGTCCTGTGGAGGAAGATGGAGCAAGGGCCTTCAACAGCAAGGTCTGGAGATGTTTTCCACCTAGCAGAACTTCACTGTCACATTTCCCTGGGAGAAACAAAGGGTGCTGTGGTCTCCGTTGTTGCCTGCCTTCCTCTTGCTCCAAGAGAACAGCGTTCATCTGCTTTGTATCATCACTTAAACTAACTCGAGGCTCAGTCTGTGATGAAACCTGCCTTGGAAACCATCTCCCTTGGGAAGGGTGGGGTCACACTGCCCAAGCAGCATCACAGCTGGTGCAGCTCCAGCCCTGGCTGTTGTCCCCAGGCCCCCTTCAAGCCAATCCCAATCACCCCATGAGCAGGAACACTGTTTTCCTCTGCTCCCAAGCAGATCCGGTGGATCTCTCCCATGCTGCACTACACCCTCTCCAACATGTCCAGGCCACCCCATCTTTCACCTGGCTCCATACCAGCAACCCACACTTCTCCGACTCCTCTGTCCCAGCTGCCTGCACAGGTTTCTCCACAAAGCACAACTCTGCCGCCTGTGCCGAGCCACTCTTGCTTTCAGGGTTAGGAGTTGCTTGGACTGCAGCAGCCCTCCTTACCCACGGAAACCAGGCTCTTTCTTGCCAGCAAGTGCCAGCGGAGCACCTCCTTTTAACGCAGCACCTAATGAACACTGCTCTTTGCCACCTCTGTGCACCAGCATGGGGTAACTTCGAGGCCAGAGCACTGCTCTGCACAGTCCCATCTCCACTGCACAGAGCCAGGCCCGCTCCCTGCCTCAGCGTCAATCTGATAATTCAGGAAAAATGTCTGCTAAGACCAAACCTAGCACCTGAATAAACAGAATAAAGGCTCCTTCTTGCGAATTTACACCAGCCAGCACAATCTGGATGCTGGGGACTGGGACTCAGCCTCGGCATCCATGCTGTGTTCCTGTGCCAGCAGCACAGGAACAGGGACTGAGATGGGGGCTCTGCCCGCAGTCTCACCACCAAGCAGCTGGAAAGCTTGGCTGGTCATCCTCTGCTTGGAAAAAACCCTCTCCTTCCTGCTCCGGGCACAGCACTGGCGCTCAGGAAACATCTGCTCCCAAAAGTCTCCCAAATCAGTCCCAAAAGGGACTCCCAAAGGGAGCAGTCTTCTTGAATTCCCTGCTTGAGCCACCAGTAAATAACCAGCAGGCATGCAAGGATGTCAAAAGGACGAGCATATGTTTAATAATCCAGTGATTAAAGAGCCCCTAAGCACTCGCTGGCATGGATGAGGGCCGTTGTGTCTCCTATCACCCAAATAATGAAGTTCTTCATTAAGCCAGGACATAACAGAGTGGAGAAGTCCTCCGGGCAGGGATGGCCACTGGGAGGGGAGAGGCTGCTTTCCTCGGCCTGGGAATTGCAAAACAAAGGGCAAACCCTCTGGGTCGCACCCGCTCTCCCCTCCCATACACAGGCAGCCCTGCCAGCCAGTCACAGCTAACAGCCAGATGCGAGGCACGGCACTGGCCACCAGCCCCAGGGCTCGACTGGCCCCACCAACCCAGCCAACTCCCGCACCGGCTTGCTGGCACCAGATACCGTGGTGACGTCCACTCGGTGCACATCACCCTATGCCAGCCGTGCGCTCCCAACACCTGCTACCATCACGGGGAGCCAGCAACGGGGTGGGGGGAAAAGCAAGCATATGGTAGCCTGTTTACCCGCAGCGGTGAGTGGCTCCCGGCTGCTCCCATCAGGATCCAGCTTCCCAGCTGGATTTTGCAACTTGCCACACGGAAGGTCAGGGCAAACAATTGAGCGCCCGCTCAGCCCAAAACGCCTCCGAGTCAGGTTACCGTCGATTCATGCTCAGACCGGCCTTGTCTGCGTTGTCTCAGTTTTCAGTGCTGGGCTTTTTGGTGTTTTTAAGGCTACAAGGGGGAAGTTGTTTCCCCATCTTGTATTAATGAAGCTTAGAAGCTGGAAATTCCCTCTCTTTGATTTATTTCTCAAGTTTTAATTCATGTAAATAAGGCAGCAGCTCTGGAGGAGGCAATCAGTGGCGGATGAGAAGCGTGTTGCACAACTGGGCTCCTCCATTTCGAGCCTGCCTGGAATATTGGGCTTTATACCAGAAACCTAATAACCAAAATAATCCCTGTGTGCCTAAGCGCGAACGGACAAGCTGCGGGTGCAAGGGGAAGTGGAAACTTGAGCGTGTGTCAGAATATACTTTGTATATTCCAGCCATTCAGGCTGGAAAATGAGTGATTTCCTTTGCTTTTTGAGGGCTGCTCCCTGTTTAGATTTACTTTCCCCCCTGATATCAGCAAGCACCTGCTCTTCAGCCCAGCACTGAACCATCTCCCAAGCTTCCCCTTGAGGATATGCACCCACAAGGCCAAACGGTTGCCTCCACCTTTGCCAAAGACACAGATAAACAGGTTTCAAGGCAGCTCGGTGCTGGGGGAAATGGCTGCGGAGCGGGGCACACAGCTCACGCTTCCTCCCCTCCAGTCCCCGGCAGGATCTCACCGGATAATGGGGTCAGGCGGGCGGCTCCGGGCGGGCACCGGCCATGGCTGCTGTGGCGGCGGAGGGGACGCGCTCGGCGACGCTGCTGTAACTTTTACCGGTTTTTTTCGGTTTTTTTTCGAGAGAGTGGAAAGCGAGAGCACGGGAAGGGAGCGCACGTGGAGGGATCCTAACTAAAACCGGCAGGAAAACAACATCATCCCGGGTTTAAGGCGGCGGTAGGGGTGGCGGCCGCCCTCCCGGGGGAGGGCCACCCCGGGGTGATTGCGGGAGCCGGCGGAGGCCCCGCAGCCGCTGCCCCGGCCCGCCACGGCCCTGAGGCGCAGGGAAGGCCCCAGCGGCCGGCCCTGCGCCCGCAACTCCCAGGCGGCTCTGGGCCGGGCGGCGGGGCCCTGGGGGGCCTCTGTCACCCCCCTCCCCTCACACCCGCCCCCCCCACCCCCCGAGGCCGCCTCACCTGGTACTGCGCGGCGGCCGGGCCCATGGGGCGGTAGCCCGGGGCGGCGGCGGCGGCGGGAGCCGGGCTGGGGCCCCGCAGGATGGCGGGGCCGGGCCCCGGGGGTGGCGGGGCGGCGGCGGGGGGCAGCGGGCTGAGCGGGAAGGCGCCGCGACCGGCCATGGCGTGGGGGGGGGCGCGGGGGCGGCCCCCGCCCGCGGTGTTTACTCGGAAGCGGTGGCGGCGGCGGCGCCCGGAGACGGAGTCAGCGCGCGGCGCCCGCCGGCCCCTCCCCCAAGCACGCCCCCCACCCCGCGTGAGGCTCCGCCCCAACCAAGCTCCGCCCCCCCGGCGCGGCCCCGCCTCCCCGAGGCGCTGCGCGCGCGCGTGCGTGCGCCTATCCACGCGCAAGGCGGGTGGACGTGCAAGCGGGTGCGCGTGCAGCGAGCACGCGGGGGCGTGCGGACATGAGCGGAGGAAAGCGCTTCCGGAGGCGTGCGGCCGAATGCGTGTGCGTCGGTGTGCGCGCGGGGGTGGGCGTGTCTGTACAGGTGTGCACGCGCACGCGGCTGGGCTCACGCGTGGGCGGGTGTGCAGGCGCGCGGGTGAAGATGCCACGTGTGTTTACAGACGAGTGCGAAAGCACGTGTGTGCGTGTGTGTGTGCGTGTGCATGCAGGGCGCGTGCACGCGTGGTGTGCGCGTTTGCAGGCAGGGAGGCCTGCGGGTTTGCACGAGCAGCACGTGCGTGTGCAGGCGTGGGTGCAAAGGCACGCACCTCCCCCGCCACGCGAGTGCACAGGTGTGAGGGCCTGGGCGAGTCCGTGTTCGCGGAGGGGTGTGTGTGTGGGGGGGGGTGTGTGCAGCGCGCGGGACCCTGGCACACGCGAGTGCAGGCGAGCGCACGCGTGGGGCGGCGGGCGGGAGGCGGGACCCGGGGGAGCCCCGCGGGGCGGGGGGCGCGCAGCGCCGGCTCCGTGGCGCGGCCGCTAGGGGGCGCCGCAGGGCTGGGCCCGGCCGCTCGCTCCGCCCGGCGGCGCTGCCTGAGGCGGCGGAGCCGGGAGAGCGCGGGGGACCCGCCCGGCCCGGCCCTGCTGTGATGGGGCGGGGAGGCCCCGGGAGCGGTGCCGGGACTGCCCGGACCCTGCGCGCAGTTCGGTTTCGCAGCGAAGCCGGGACGGGGCGGGTGGAGCAGGACCCGGCCTGGGGCAGGGCCCGGTGTGGGGCTAGGCAAGGAGCAGGGCCTGGTGTGGCGCCCGGCGTGGGGCAGGGCGGAGCAGGGCCCGGTGTGGGGCAGGGCCTGGCATGGAGCAGGGTGGAGCAGCCGGCTGTGGGATGCACTGGTTTGAGCCACAATCCCTTCCATTGCGGGCACTGGGAGGCCAGTAGCGGGGCCCCGCAGGCCCCACAGCGCGATGCAGGACAGCATCTCCTGGGTAAGGGCCCTGCAGTGGTGGCACCAGTTGGGCTTTGGTTCCTGTCCCGCTGGAGCTCATCGGCCCTGTTGTGCCTCCGTGCTTTCAGTCCATGGCAGTGACCGTCACATCCCTTCTTGGGACTTTGGCTGGGGTGTAAACCCCCCTCCTTGTCACCATGATCCCCAGTCCTGCCAGGCCAGGTCAGCTCAGCCACCGCAGCTGCGTCCCAGCTCCTTCCTTCCAAGGAAGCCGCTGCTCACACCTCACCTGCCACCAGTGTACCCATGGACCTTGGCCCCCTGTTGCCCCCTACCCTGACAGGGGACACAGCCCTGGACCTGCAGTGGTCCCTGTCCCCACTGCCTCGGGTGGTCCCCCACTCCTTGCAGCCTTGAGTGCCACCACTTGGCCCCGGGGCTTTCTCTGCTCCTACCTGGTCTGGTAGAGCACACCTAAGGTGGGGTGAGGTGCCACCCCTCTGGGGCTCAGCCTGGCCCCCTCTTTTCCTTTCCCCCCAGATCTAGCTCATAGACCATTGGCTGCAGCTGACCCACTCTATTTTCTTGGTCTTTGCATCATTTTTCTCTCCTTTTTCCCCCTCTCCCTCCTTGCTGCTCCATTTCTATCACCAGAATAGTCATCCCGTGGCCACTGGCCCTCTTGGCCAGGCAGATGCATCTCCCCTTCCCTCTTTGCCACCACTGCTTTTTGGCCAGGCAGGACACAAGTGCTCGGCCCCATTTCCCAGCGACCTGCCCCAGCCAGCCCTGGGGTGGCAGGATGCCTGCCTCTGCCCACTCCAACCAGTCTGGCTGCCCATGTGAGGGTAAGAGCAGAGCTTTGCCTGCATTCTCCCAGCAAGTTGCTTGCAGAAAATGTGGGGTTCTGTGGGGTGCTCCTGTGCCCCCCCATGACATGTTGGGTGCCAGACTGGGGCCAGAGCATGGAGCATCCCTGCATTTTGCCACCTGAGTTCATGTTTTGGGAGCAAGAAGCGGTGCAGGACTTACTGTGATGGGGAAGGTGATGACCACACCATGCCGCAGGTGGGGATGCAAAGGGAAGTTTTTAGCTTCTGGCATTCAGTTAGGAGTAAAGAAGTAGAAGTTTCGCAGATCTTCAGCTAAAGTCACAAGTGGAAATGGGCACCCCAATGGGGACGGGGTCTTCCTGCAGCTCCCAGCCCCACTGCACTGGGGGGGACCCTGTGGCTGATCACAGGGTGGCCTAAAAATCCCACAGTCCCTTGGTGGGGGGCTGCATCCACAGGAGATTGGACTCCATGAGCAGGGGTAGGGGCAGAGCTACCTGGGGCATCCCTCGGCGTGGGGATGTGGGTGCTGGCTCTGCACTGGGGTGCATGGGTCTCGCTGGAGAAGCCCACTGCACCCCCAGACCACCCTGTGTCTTGCTGGCTTGCCCTCCACGGCAGCTGATCCCCCGTGCTGGGGATGTAGCGCTGGACTGGCACATCTGGGCTTATTTTTGGTTTATTATTCATCCTGTGGGGCTTGGAGCAGGGCTCATTCCTCCCTAGAGGCTGGGACAAGCCAGGGCTGCTCCCCGTGGAGAGTAGGGGGACACAGTGCCGGGGGAAGAGGTTCCCAAAAGACCTCCCGAAGGTATCACCAACACCCGTGTCCCCTTCAAGCCTCACTCTGTCGGCACTAGATGGAGTGAAGCACCAAAAAAGCAAATTTTCCTGTTAAACTGCATCTCCTGCATCCCTGTTGTTTGACTTGGTCCTGGCAGTGGACCCCCCCCCATGCCTGGGTGAAATGGGGATGAAATGAGGTTTTGGGGCAGTTGGTGCTGGGGATTAGCCTCACCCAGGTTTCCAAACCGTCCGTCTCTCCCTTCCCGCCCGCGTGCTTCCACTGCAGCCTTAAACCATCATTAAAACACATATCTTCCCTTCAGAAGCACTGACACTTCATTAAGCAGAACACGAAACCCTATTCCGGTGGCGATTACAGAGTTGCTAATAACCCTTAATGACATCCCACAAAAAGCTGAAATACTGCTCCAGCGCGGGAGTTTCTTGGTGGTGGCCCAGGGCAGCAGGCAATGCTCGGCAACCGCGCTCCATGTCTGGGAATTATTCACCTGACAAGTCGATCTCTGGGCTGGCATCGTAACCTGGCTGCAGATTTATTGCTGTTTGCCATCCTAGTGAGTCTCCCAGTGGTTTGGGGGAGGTTTCTAGGATTTGGGGGGCAATCTGGGTGCTGCGTAGTCCCTGTTTGTTCAGTGAAGGCACCAGAATGGGCACTAAAAGTGATGATGTCTTTCCCCTCCAGTGGCTTCACTGGAGCATCCTGGGCACCGGGCACAGGCAAAAGCCATCTGAAGGTGATGGTGGAGCCTCTTTGATCGCGGTTGTCACTGAAGATGTTCCCCTGAGCAGCCGTCCTACAAATAAATGGGGCAGAAAAGGCTCCTTTCGGCCCTTTCCCTCTTGCTGGGCTTAAGTGCTTGAGCGGGACTTTGTCCCAGTCTCATTCCTGGTGGCTTCTCGGCTCAGTGGGGCAGCAGCAACGGTGGGTGTTCATTCCCGTGGAGGACACACATGGCTCTGCTGTTCATCCGTGCAATTGCAGAGATGATTTTCCTGCTTTGTTTCAGACTGGGCTGTGCTGGGCACCGGTTCCTTTTCCCATAGGAAAACCATTCTCCAAGGTGCAGAGCTGCTATTCCTTTTCATAGGTAGGAATGAAATCAAAACCAGAGAATCCTCGCGACTTTTTTTTTTTATTATTTTGCTGAAATGTGAGAGATGCTCCTAAATCCAAATAAACTTCTGGAAATAAGGTAGATAAACAAAAGGCTTAAGATGAAGAAATGCCAGCACAACGGCAATTTAATTTGCCTGCATTCGTGCTCTGCAATGCAGTCGGTAGGTACAAGGCATCCTGCTGCGATGCCGCAGGGCCCTTGCAGAAGCAATGGGCTTTCGGGGAAAGAAGGCAAGGATTGTAAGGATTAGGGCTTTATTGCTTTTCCAGCTCTGGTTTTGTTCCTGTCGTCTTACCATGAGTGCACGGAAATACCCAGGGCTCGGGGACCAGCATGGGCCGGCAGCCAGGACGCCGGGTCCTCCTCCCCCTGTCCCTCGTTTGCTGATGACCTCCAGCAAATCGCCTCTTTGCCTTTCTCCCCAGGTTCCCTGCCCCTGTTGCAGAGGTAAATCCTCCATCCCAACCCGCCTGGTCCCACCGCTGCTGCCAGGAGATTTCCCTGCACAGGGCAGAGGTGGCCAATAAATCCCGGCACCGGTATCCTAGCAGGAAAGCAGAGCCAAGCTGGGTGGGAACATCTCCTCGGTGTTTCCAGTCTCTAGTGGGCACATCTTCATAACGGTTTTGCTGCCTGAGAGCTTGGGCAGCTTTAGCAGTACCTCTCTGTTTCAGTCCATCTCTGGCGATCGGCAGGCGCTTGGGAAAAATCCTACTTTCCTTTTTCCCTTAATGCAGAAAGCCTGGAGCTCCCAGGAGCACTAGGCGCCACACCATCATCTCCAATTACTTGGATGCTGTTTTTTATCTCCTCGTGTGACCTTTTTGGTGGTGTAGGGACCCCAGTGATTACTGTGCTGGAATTCCTCTTAAAATTTCAAACTTTTTCCAACATCCCACCAGGTGCCAGATCAGTAGCGCGGGGATCAAAGCCCAGAAGGTGCTGATTTAAGGACCTTCTCTTTGTCAGCTAGGAGCAAAGGTGATTACTCTGTCTTCTTTTCCTCTTACGTGGCACAGGCTGATGCCTAATTAGCGAGACCCTGTTCGTCAAGGTAGGTGAGGCTCGGTGCCTCTCTGGAAAGGCTGCCTGTTCTCAGCTGTTTGCACAGACTAGGGGGAACTTCCTCTCTGGAGCATCCTTTGCATATTTTTCAATTAAACCTCCCTTTCTGGAGGCCAGTGCGGTCCCCGGAGGCCGGTGGCCAGTTCATACTTTGGGGGTGGACAGCAGATATTTAGCTTATCACAGCAACGCTCCTGTGAGATGGAAAAATCTCCCAGACTGACAGTCATGAGTGGTGGAGGAAGGCAGCAGGGACCAATGATGTTTGATGAGCAGCCTTGACCATGCCAAAGAAGGGCACAGAGCCTCTGGGCCAAGACGGCTGCGGGGATTCCAAAAAACCGCTGTGCTCCTGAGGAAGGACCAAGGGAACCACCAGAGAACCACCAACCAAAATCTGGATTTTGCAAGTTCCACCATTGTTAGGTTTTATTTCTTGGGGGATTGAAGTAGTTGGTCTGGTGGAAGCTGTGGACATGCTCTCCATGTGTTAAACTCCTTCCCAGGCACCAGTGCCTACCAAGAGCCCGGGATAGTGTTAAAGCCACAAGTTATTGGAGATATTGGGGTGGAGATGGCTTTGGTTCCTAACTGGTGCAGAAGCCTGGGTGATAGGGACATTTCACAGCAGAGAGCTCGCTATACCAAGCCCACTCCCACCACGTATGGGACTGCACCACCAGTGGATATGACCCTGCAGTGCTTCGTGCCACCAACAGCCTCCAGCCATGACCACGTTGCATCTTGCAGATGTGCTCTGCCTCTTCGCCATCCATCACCCCCTTGCTTCCAGGACAGCAGCAGCCTCAACCCATGGATCCATGGACAGCCCCTGGTTTTCCCTTGCCGGCAGGGTGACGTTGCTAGGGATGATTTCCCGTCCCAGCTGTAGGACCACTGGCTTCATGGTGCCCCTCAGCCTTTCAGGGCTCCACAGCTTGAGGTGATTGCGGGTGGAATTCTCCCAGCCCTGTGGATGCTGGTCCTGGGGTGAGCTGATGCCAAGCTCAGAGGACATCAGTCCCTTCACCTGAGCAGATGTGTTTCTCATTTTGGAAGGACAGTCACTGCTTTTTATGTGATCTTTAGATCGGCTACTGCAAAATCTTGAACCAACCCTAAGTTTTTGCAAGCCTATGCCTACCCCAGTCCATCCCAAGTCCGTCTGGGTCCAACCCATGACATAGCTCTGCCTGACGCCTCACATAAGGCACACGATTAAGCTTTGAGTTATCAGCCAGATAACTCAGGTTTTAAATTATTTACCTGCGCAGGGAAGGTTTCCTTGTCAGGAGGAGTTAAAGCGATGCTGGGAAGACGACTGCTGCTTAACCTCTGAGCTGTAATGAGATTGAGTTTGTCGTCTTACCGTACCGTTGTCATTCGGCGCCTGTAAGCTTTCAGACTGACTCTGGAGCCTGTCAAACTCCATCCACCGCTAAAAGGTTGTGGGATGGGCTCGGGATGGGCTGTGTTGCCTGGAGGCTGGTGACAGCCCCTCTTGGTCCCCTCCATCCCCATGGGTCGGGTGGCAGAGGCTGGGCTTGGAGGGCGGATGGCTCATGTGGCATTTGGTACAGAGCTGAGACAAATCCTGTGTTTTTCAGCAGAGCTGAGATGCTTTGAAGGGGAAGGGAGCGGTGGAACAGTCAGCTTAAACCAGCCTGTTAATGCCAAATGAAAATCCCTTGTATGCTGCACCGGGAAGCTGCACCCACACTGGCAGGTGAGCCAGGCCTGCCGACAGATCCCTGGCTTTATTTCCAGCCCCATTGCTTCTTCCCGTGCCCATCTGGCAGTGATGGGCTGCCCCACCATGCTCCTCAGGGAGCCACCCCAAGTCCCCCCTGCCTTCCCGGCTATGGGCGACCTCACAATTCAAGGCACCTGGTATTTAAAAGCATTAAACCTAATTTTGGTGTGGTTTTATCCCTTCATGGGTGTCAGGCATTTGGTTGGGATCATGCTAAGGGGGTTGATCCGGGTGGAAAATCTTCTCCCCTCTTCCCAAACCCCTCTGTGCTTGGGCACAAGAGGGCACTGAAACACCACCACGATCGGGCTGTTCCTGAGCGCAGAGGGAGATGCTGGAGCCATAAAGTCACTTCTGCACCTTCCCCCTGGCTCGGTAGGGTCAAGGGGGATGGAAGGGCAAGCAGACACATCCAGAGGATGCTCCTGCCCTACCCCATGGCCATGTTGTGCCCCTCCCATTGACTTACATCACCTTAAATGAGGGAAGCAAGAGCCAAGCGGAGCCAGCACCTCCTTCGGTGTGAGCAGACCTGTTGTTTCTGGGTCTGGGACCAGGAAGAGCAACAAAATCGCTTGAGTTTTGCACTTGCTGGGGTCAAACACCTGCTTGCTGCCTGCAAAAAACCCCAGCTCCTTCACCTGCTCGGGTTAATGCGGGTGGAAATCACTGCTCGACTGCGCTCTGCAAACCTGGGAGCACTTAATTGATATTAATCTCATCAATGCAAATCATATTAGCTCTCCTAGAAACACTGTGCCTTTACCAACAGCAACGCTGACTGTTCCATATAAATCAAATTTACCAGCCTATAAACATTAGTACATCCCACAGACATATTCACCCTCATAAAAAACATCAATGGCTGCCTGACTATATTAGTGGAAATAAATTACAGAACTTTATCTCTCTGCCATGGTTATGGGCAAAACCACATAAAAGAGGCACTTGGAAGACACTTTTGTGTCGATTGTTGCAGAAGTTGCCAATGCCGTTCGGCTTCTTCAAACCACTATGAATTGCATATAATTAAGAGATTTGAAAACCTTCAATGACTAAATGATAAAAATGTCCCTTTTGCAAGCCCTGGAATGCCTGCGAGAGCAATTTTTGTGCAGGTGAGGTGAACAAAATCAACTTCTTAAGCATTGCACTTTGGGGGGGGGTACAGGATAGGGTTTTTTCAGTGATGGGTGAACAGGAGAAAGTGTCGTGATAGGGGAAAAAAAAGAGTTTGTGCTATTCATCTCTTCAAAAAGACGACTCTGAGGTGGCTTCACTGAGCCTGAGCATATCTGGAAGAGCAAAGCACCCAACAGAATAAAGGTACAAGTGGGAAGTGGTGGCTGGGAGGGAACTGGATGAGAGATGAGGCTCGTGCTTCAAGCAGGCAGGGTGATTTAACTGGGTGAGCAAAGCTCTTTGGGGAGAAGTAGGTTTTCCTGCAGAGACTGGATGGTTTGAGAGATGCTTCGTTCCCACAGGAGTTACTGGGGGACTAAGGGGAGGATGAAGTGGCCTGTGGTGCTGAGAAGGTTTGGTCTTGGTGATTGAACATTGGATGTGCCTGGGAATCTGTGGCAGGAGGACTGAGGAGTAAGGTGGGGAATAGGAGACTTCAAAGCCATGGGATGTGTCTGCAGGTGTCCCCATGCTGGGGACAAGCCTTAACTTCCCCAGAGCCTCCAGGGCACCCTACCTCACCACACCATTACCTTACCCGTCTTCCCTGCCCTGGATATGATGCCCAGGCTACTTTAATGTGCTCTGCAATACATGAGCTTGGGGACATAATCTCCTTAAGTGTTGGCCAACCTGTTGGCTTTCCTGCTGGTTGCCCACCCAGTAGAGACACACTGGGGTGCTGCAGGTGGTCCTGTGTCCGTCTGTCTCTCCTGAGCAGGTCGGAGGCTCCCAGCAGAGCTGATCTGCCTCTCCCATCTCATCTACTTTCTCTTTTCTTGAGTGTCCTCCCTCAACAGCCTGGGTGATGGCACGGTGCCTGCTTCCAGCTGGCAAGGGTTAGAATGAGTCTCCTGTTCTTCTGCTCCTCTCTGCTCTTTTTATCAAGGCCTTCTCCTCCAGGTCTGTCTCAGGTACATGGTACCCCTCTTACCATAGTAATGTGTCTCACCATCTCTCAGTCTTCAGCGCACTTATCCTGGCAATGTCCCTGTGCAGGAGAGGAGCGCTATTGTCCTCATGATACTCATGGTGGAGGGAGGCACTCAGATGAAAAGCTCAAGTGAGATGGGGATCAAAAAGCCCCTGAGAGCCTGAAAGGCCTGGTGTGGTCACCCAGGGGATGGACAAATGTCCAGGGAAGAGGTGACCATCGCTGGTTCCTCAGCTTCACCCTTGCTCAGCTACATAGCAGGGTTTCTTGTCTGGCTCCACCACTGATGGTGCTTACAACCTCAGTCCTTCTCTCTGTGCTTGGTGACAAGAAGTGATTAAGGGGTTTAATAATTTAGATTTATCCTTTGCTTCTGTCCGAGGCTGTTCAAAGAACAATAAAGTGATTCCAACCTAATTATGGCTTAGTACAAGCGTCCAGGGATGCTTCCCTTGGCATCGCATCTGTTGGTGTGATAATATCTGCGAGGGCAGGACACCTCCTCAGGGAGACATCTTTAGGTACCCAGGATGGGCTCATCTTGGGCATGTTTAAAACCTTCACGGTGGTTTGCAGTGAATTTTGGATTTTCCTTTGGATGAAGACAAATGCAAAAGAGATGCATGTGCCTGACAGCTGGGCTACGGAGCCTTTCGTACCTCATAGGTTATTAATTGACAGGGCTTATGTTTAATGCGGGAGCCTGGCTCCAGCCCAGCCTTCTGGGGCCTCTTGTGATGTCTTAATGCTGTGTCTGCCCTTTGGCAGGAAAACATGGAAAGAAAAGTGTGGAAACCTGCACTGCCGCAGATCACAGCATGCAGAGGAGTGGGGAGGATGCAAGGGGGTCTGGAGGGCAGCGGCCTTCCCTTTGGGGTGATGGGAAGCTCAGCTTTTGTCGTGGTTTAACCCAGCTGGCAACTAAGCACC